>JAJOOO010024032.1:0-14542 GCA_029582685.1 Solanum piurae
TCCAGCAGTATTGAAAGGATATAGTGATGCGAATTGGATCACCGGACAAATGAAGTGAAATCCACGAGTGGATATGTATTTACTCTTGGTAGAGGAGCATAGTCTCTTGGAAATATTCAAAAAAAAAAAAAAAAAAAAAACATACACTTTGATAGTCAAGATGCAATAGGTAGGGCATGGAGAATGATGTATAACGGAAAGTCTTGTCATATAGGACATAGACAAGATACCGTTAGAAAACTACTCTCTAGTGGAATTATCAGAATTGAATATGTAAAGTCAAAGGATAATGTGTCGGATCCACTTACAAAAAGGCCTAACTAGAGAGAAAGTTTAAAGATCATCTAAGGGAATGGGTTTACGGCTTAGGACAAGTCATCATGGCGGTAACTCTATCTAGCAGACTGGAGATCCCAAGAGCTAGATTCAAGGAGAAAAACAAAGTTGTGACTGACGGTTCGGCATTGTCAACAAACTCAATCCATTCTCATGATGAAGACAATGCTCAGGAACAAGGATACAACATTAAGGCTTGTTAATGAGTTACTAAAGCTTAATGTTTTTAATGATTTGCTAAGTTTGGCAGATTTGACCAAATAGTGTATCTATGCGATAACACGGTTAGAAATCACCTATGTGGGTGTGAAGTGTAAGCCGCTTCAAAGAGAATTATTGTCAAAAGCCTATTCTCTATACACTCATGAAACCAGGAGGTGTTCATGGCTGAAATGAACACAACCGTAAGAACCATAAACGGTAAAGGGTTAATTGTGTGATATATGGTTGTCTAGGTATACACCAAAGCTCGACGGTTCAAAGATATCGCATCTACCGATTGACCGAGTATATCCGACATATGTTTACTACGGAAAGTACAAGGGGAAACCTACTTATCCAGATGCAATTAATTCTTGCTTGTAAAGTACACATACTTGTCTATTTCTTTGTCTTAGATTCATTCCCCATTCATGCGGGAGATTGTTGGGTTTTAAAGGTGTGAATGGAAAATGAAGAGTTGCGAATTTTATAAAGAGTTGTGACTTTTATGAAAAGTTGCGACTTTTATGAAGAGTTGTGACTTTTATGAAAAGTCGCGACTTTTATGAAAAGTTGTGACTTTTATGAAAGGTTGTGATCTTTCCGAAAGATTGTGACTTTTCCAAAGGTTTGTGACCTTTCCGGTAAGGCACAATAAGAACCTTTTCACACTACCCTTTGTTTTCTATAAATTGAGGAATTTCCTCTCATTTTAGAAGAACTAATTTCTGGACTTCTTCTTCTACTACTAAATCTAGTATTCTAAGTGTACTTTACTGTCATTGAGTGGCTCGCTGACACCAGCGTTTTGGGTATCAATACACTGGTGATTGAGATCATTCTATCCTGGGAGGACATATTCCAAATCAAACCTCGGATACTAGAGGGGAATAATTTCCTTAAGGGGACACTGTGCATTCAGTGGGCTTGATCTTCTTTCTGTTTTTCCAGATTCTGGTATGTGTTACAGATTTTAGATTTGTGAATTAATTTATGTTCTTCTGTTCTTCGCTGGTTCATTAAACTTTGGTAACTTCGTGTTTCTGCAAAGTTTGTTGGAATCAATAAAATTCTTTAAACACAGATTGACAACAATTCTTCTTTAAGAAAAAAAAATATTTCGTATATTTTTTCTAATCTGTTTCTGATTTTAGTTTCTCTACTAGTTTTAATTTTCTAGTTGTGAAAATATTCTTAAACTTTATTGTGTCTTACCAAGTTCTTCAAAGTTTTGTTCTAAGTATCTTAGGAATACAAGATGAACATTAGATGGGATATTAAATCCATCAACTGACTTGACCAATCTCTTTCATCAACTGACTTGATATCTTAGAGTAACTACCAAATGCAATGTAAGTAACTGATCCATTAGTCATTAAATCCAATCAAGCCATATAATGTTTGAACTAATCTTTTATCATATCATTTCCAAAAGAATTATCATCAAGAAAATTTGAAGGAATTGAAGGCCCAATTTCCACCAAAGTCACATTCTTTAAAATTCTCAAAGCATCAAATTCCAAGTCATTAAAAGTGCTCACAATAATTCTTGGATTTTCTTCATTATTCAATATCTTAGTTTGCCTCTTCATAGACTCAACTGGTCAGTTGTTACTCTCCACATCATCAAATACAAAAGAAGAAAATCAATTGGACTAAGTGGTGGATATCTTTGTAACTCTGTTATTTTATTCTTAGAATCACAATTCTTAAAATAATCAGAATAATCAATAAATTTATAATAATAAATATAAAAAAATAATGGTTGGTTGAATCCAAAATACTGTAGATGGGATATTAAATTTTTTTGCCCACTAAAATAACTCAATCTATAATAATAGTGTAGATGACATGTGAAAAGAGAGAATTAATTTTTACATTTTCAATTTAATCCATTCCAATGTAAAAATAGTTCCCCTTTTTATATGTTATTTACACTATTATTTTTTATTGGGCTTGTCTAGTGGACAAAAAAAATTAATATCTCATCTACACTATTTTGAATCCAATCACCCATAGTTTTTTATATTTATTATTTTAGATTTTCTATTATTTCAAGAATTGTGATTCTAAGGATAAAATAATAGAGTTACAAAGATTTTCACCTCTAAATCCTATTGATTTTCCTTCTTTTATATTTGATGATGTGAAGGGTAACAATTGGGCAGTTTAGTCTAGAAGTGGCAAATTGAGATACTAAATAGTAAACAAATCCAAAAATTCTTGTGAGCGCTTTTGATGATTTGAATTTTGATACTTTGAGGATTTTAAAGAATGTGACTATTGTGATTGTGCCTTCAATTTCTTCAAAATTTCTTGATGATAATTCTTTTGGAGATGATATTATAGAGATTAGTTCAAAAAATAATAGGGATTGATTGAATTTAATGACTAGTAGATTAGTTATTTACATAGAATTTTGTAGTTACTCTGAGATATCAAGTCAATTGATGAAAGAGATTGGTCAAGGATTGTTGAAATGTGGGAGGCAATATTTGTTGGTGATAAGGGAAGGGTAAAATGATGAAAAGCCGAAGGAAAAGTTGAGTTGCAAAGAGGAACTGTAAAAGGAGGGGACAATATTGAGTTGGTTCTCACTCGTGCAAGTTTCTTAAACACCGTTCTGTTGATTATTTTCTTACTCACAGTTTGTGGAATTTGACTCTGGAGGGCATAGCTTCTAGGGTACCCATTATGGCGTGTCAGATCTAGAATGATCAAGTTCATAATACAATGCTCGTTCAAGGTGTTTGGAAGAATGAAGTCAGTAAATGCCAGTAAATGTGGTATCGTGAAAAGAGAAGAATTCGAGAGGTGTATAGAAATCACAACGGGATACGATGAGTAACGGGAAGAATTGAGAAAGAATGTCAAGAAATGGGGGATTTGGATAAGAAAACTATGAAGGAAAATAGTTCATCAAATGTGAATCTCAAGGATTTTTCTAAGGAGGTTTTACTTGGTTGTAATAAGTACTAAATCACTCAATATATCATCTCAATAAATAACTAGTAATTAATTGTAGTTTTCATTAAGATTGTTCTCTACTTCTAAAAAAGTAGTGAATTTCTTTTGAACTATTCAAAATGAGATAATCTTATTAGTTTATTTTCTTCACCGTTAATGAGACTTTCAAAAATTACTCATTGGTAATTAGGAATAGTAATAAGAAAGGGCAAGGAACATTATTGTGTGGGTGAAAGTAAAGTTGTATGGTCTATTATTTATAATATTCTATTTCTGTTGTTCAAGGCTCAACTCACCCACCCCATTTATTCCAATGGCTATTTCTCTCAAGATGATGACTTTTGTGAATATGCAATAGGCACTCTGCCTTTGCTGGAAAATTCTCTCAATTTGTGTTTATGCAAAGACCGATTTTTCTTTGTTTGGCTTGAACCTTTTATAGAATTTGTTTTGCCTTTATCAACTTCTACGAGGAAGGAAATTTGTTTCCCCGGAAAACTAATCATTTTCCTTATTGAACTTGTCTGCTCCTTTCCTTAACTGCCTAGGACTTGTTTATATTTACTTCTTTCCTTCTTCAATTTGAATTGCTACTTCTTTATTTCTTTCCTTCTTTGCTCCTTTGTTTCAGCTATTTCTTTATTTCTTTTTTCACTCTTTTATTTCTGCACTTTAATATTTTTCTTCTTTGCCACAATCTCTCATATTTATACAGGTTGTCCGCATTCACGTCTAGAAACCTGGTTCACCTAATAGAGTACACATAAAACAACAAGTAGTGAACCGTGTTCACTTTATCAATCATCCAAACTATTTTATATGTTCTCCTACTTCCCAACATTTATTATTAAGTATAATTTATCTTAGTCTTGCCAGTGTCGATTTTTAACATATTGCAAAATCTTAGTTTTGCGTATGAGAAGTAAGTTTGACTAGAGATGATATTTATCTAACCTGGTTAATGATACATAAATTTACCACTTATCCACTTGCATAAATGAATGCTTATCAGTATTCAATATTTTACAAATACTAATTTTAAAATATTTTCAATTCTACAACTAAAATTTCAGGTGTGCATTCTTTCTTTTTACTAAGAAATTAAAATTAATTTTCATTTCCTTCCTTTCCTTCTTCTTAAAGAGATTTTTGAATCAATATATTGGGAAAATGTAGCCTATAAAGTATTTGGAAAATTAAGGTTTATTTTGTAAATTTTGTGATTTGAATTTGTAAAAGAGAAATTTGAAGAGTGAGAGGAAGTGAAGAAGAACCAAAGAGAATGAAAAGAAGAAGTGAAAGGGTGTATTTTTACTTCTTTGTCACTTGAAGTGGTCTACTGCAAGAGATATTTTTTTTTATTTTTTAATATCATTAATTATGTTCTCATTTTAGAAGTCAATGATTTTTTTGCTTTGATATTGATTTTTGTAGACTGATTTTAAAGTTAAAAGAACAAGAAGTTGTCCATGTGCTATCATATTTAGCACTTGGTTGACATTAACATGTAATTAGACTTCTGGACCAATTTGTGGTACTTGTATAAAAAAATTGGATGACCTGACTATTCAAAGTCTCTTGGCTAGTACGTTTTACTTAATTTCCTCTTTTAACTTTTTCTTAGTGATCATTTATACCTTTGATTCTACTTCAATAGATATGAATAAGTAGAATTTATAGTTGTGTGTGAAATTATTTTGTATTTGTGCTAAGTAGATAGAGACAAATAGATATGAATAAACAACAAAAATAGAATAAAAGTAGAATCAAAGGTATAAATGATCACCAAGAAAAAGTAGAATCTTAGAAATAAAAAATCATCTATTGAGTGATGTAGTACTCATTACGACCAAGTAAATGCTCAATAGAAAAATCCTTGAGATTCACATTTGATGAACAATTTTCTTCATAGCTTCCTTAGCCAAATCCCTCCATTTCTTGGCATTCTTTCTCAATACTTCCCCTTTATCATAGGCTCCCGTCACGATCTGTATACACCTCTTAAACTCATCTCTTTCCATTGCCCCCTTCACCGACATTCACTCTAACTCCATTCTTTCAAATATCTTGAACGAGCTTTGCATTAAAAACTTGATCATTCTAGATCAGACACACCACGACAAGCACCCCAAAGTATGCTCTCCAAAGTCGAATTTCACCCATAGTGAGTTAGGAAATAACCAACAAAAGGGTGTTTCAAAACTTCCACTCGTGAGCACCAACCCACTATCTTCCCCTGCTTTTTCGGTTCCTCTTTGTAACTCAACTTTTCCTTCATCTTTTCTCTGTTTTGCCCTTCCCTTATCACCCACAAAAATGGCCTCCTACATTTCAACAAACCTAGACCAATCTCCTCCATCAATTGACTTGATATCTTAGAGTAACTATCAAATGCAATGTACATGTAACTAATCCACTAGTCATTAAAACCAATCAATCCATATAATATTTGAACTAATCTCTATCATATCATCTCCAAAAGAATTATCATCAAGAAAATTTGAAGGAACTGAAGGCCCAATTCCCACAATAGTCACATTCTTTAAAATTCTATAAGCAACAAATTCTAAATCATCAAAAGGATTCACAAGAATTCTTACAGCTTATTCACTATTCAATATCTTAATTTGCCTCTTCATTGACTCAACTGCCCAATTGTTACTCTCCACATCATCAAACACAAAAAAAAAGAAAAAGGAAAATCAATTGAACTAAGTGGTGGCAATCTTGGTAACTCCATTATTATATTTTTAGAATCGAAATTTTTGAAATAATTCAATTTAGTAAATCTATAATAATAAATATAAAAAATTATGGCTGGATGAATCCAAAATAGCGTAATGGGATATAAATGTTTTGGTCAATGAACCAACCCTGTCAATAATAATAGTGTAGATCTTTTTTTATGGGATTAAATTTTTGGGTCATGAAACCAGATCAATCAATAATAATAGTGTAGATCACATGTGAAAAGGAAGAACTATTTTTTGCATTTGATTGGATTAAATTGAAAATAAATTGTGAGTCATGAGACTCTATAGAATAATGAATAATCCCTTCTTATAGCATTATTCTCAGGCCAATGCCAGATTAATCCATCTCTTCAATTTTCCAAACAATTAATCAATTTTGGCATTGAAGAGATGGATTAATTGCTTGGAAAATTGAAGAGATGGATTAATCTGGCCTTGACCTGGGAATAGTGCTATAAGAAAGGATTTTCATTCTTCTATAAGGTCTCATGGGTCAGAATTTATTTTCAATTTATACAATCAAATGCAAACAAAATAGTTCCCCTTTTCACATGTTACCTACACTATTATTATTGATTGATCTGGTTTCATGACCCAAAAATTTAATCCCATCGACAGTATTTTGGATCCAACCAGCCATAGTTTTTTATATTCATTATTCTATATTTACTGATTATTCTTATTATTTCAAGAATTATGGTACTAAGGATAAAATAATAGAGTTACCAAAACTGCCACCACTAAGTCCTATTGATTTTCCTTCTTTTGTGTTTGATGATGTGGAGAGTAACAATTGGGCAGTTAAGTCTAGAACAGACAAATTGAGATACTGGATAGTGCAGAAAATCCAAAAATTCTTGTGAACACTTTCGATGATTTGGAATTTCTTGCTTTGAGGATTTAAAAGAATGTGACTATTGTGGGAATTAGGTCTTCAATTACTTCAATTTTTCTTGAAGCTAATTCTTTTGGAGTCAATATGATAGAGATTAGTTCAAAACATAATATGGATTTATTAGATTTAATGATTAATGAATTAGTTATTAACATAGCATTTGGTAGTTACTCTGAGATATCAAGTTAATTGATGAAAGAAGTTTTTCAAGGGTTGTTGAAATATGGGAGGACATTTTTGTGGGTGACAAGGGAAGGAAAAATTGATGAAAAGCCAAAGAAAAGTTAAGTTGCAAAGATGAACCGTAAAACCAAGGGAAAATAGTGAGTTGGTGCTTGCATATGGAAGTTCTGAAACACCATTCTCTTGATTATTTTTTGACTCATTGTTTTTGGAATTTGACTTGGAGAGCATAGCTTTTGGGGTGCTTGTTGTGGCGTGTCCTATCTAGAATGACCAAGTCTATAATGCACTGCTCGATCAAGGTGTTTGGAAGAACGGATTCAAAGTGAATGCCGGTGAAGATGGTATCGCGGAAAGAATGAGTTTGAGCGGTATAGAGATCGCGGTGGAATGCGGTGAGGAAGGGGAAAAATTGAGAAAGAATGCCAAGAAATGGAGGGATTTGTCTAAGAAAACTATGAAGGAAAATGGCTCATCAAATGTGAATCCCAAGGCTTTTGCTAATGAGATTTTGCTTGATCCTAATGAGTACTAAATCACTCAATAGATCATTCCAATAATATAGCTAGTAATCCACTGTAGTTTTCATAGAGATTATTCTATGTTTATGAAAAAGTAGTGAATTTCTTTTGAGCTATTCAAAATGAGATAATCTTATTAGTTTCTTTTATTCTTTAGTACATACATTTACGGTTAATAAGATGCTAAAAAATTACTCACTGGTAATTAGGAATGGAATAAGGTAGGGCAAGGAACATGATTGTGTGTGCGAAAGTAAAGTTGTATGATCTATTATTTACAATATTCTTTTTTTGTTGTTTAAGGCTTAGCTCACCAACCCTATTTGTTATACCTACTAGAACACTTTTGAATTTGGCATGCATTATCAATTTTGCCATCGAACTATTGAAAGTCTTTAAAATACCCTTCTACTTGACTAACTAAACTTAAATACACTCCTCTCACGTCATACAGAGAAATGTGTTATTAACACACATATACATAGAATTTTCTATTGATATGACATATACATAGGTATAATACATGACATAAGAGGAGTGTTTTAAGTCATAGTTAGTCAAGTAGAGGGATGTTTTTAATGATATCAATAGTTCGGCGATGAAACTAATAATTCTCGCCAAGTTCAAGGATGAAACTAAAAACCTCGTCTTTATTTTATTTTCAAAATATTATCTATTACTTGTTATTTTCTTATTGGATGAAATAAAATACTCACTTTCGTTACATAGTTGTAATGAGTTGATTCGTTGTTATTCATAAGGCACCTCATGCGTAAACCCAAAATTCTTGAAAATGCATTCCAATTTAAAAATTGGGTTAGGCGACAATTTGGTAAAATTTGAATTGATTCAAGTTGATGGCAGTCGCCATAGAGGGAATCAGCCACTATAGCGCCTTCATACTAGCAGGATGACAAGAATTAGACCCTAGTAATGTAACACCCCAAAAATTTCTAAGTTAAGACTCAAACCGTTCTTGAATTGTGTATAAGGTCGTACCGAGTGATTCGTATGTGTTCTTAGATTCTAAGGTCAATTCATTAGTATAAGAATAATTTTCGATATCAATTAAGGTCATTGGAATCCCTGACACAAAGTTGAGTTGAAAGCTTCCTTACCAATTAAGTTTTGACCTAAGATTCTACTTAGGTCAACTTCAAACAATCATATCTTTCACCACATAAAGAATTAGGTGTCTTATGACCTCTCAACTTAAAGGTCTTTGAGTTCTCTTTCCAATACCACCAAGTTTGTTTCATTTCGAGAGTAAAAATATATGCTCGTTTTAGTGAAGCCTCTTTTTGTAAGGCACCTCAACCATTTTTAGAGGGGTAGTTTGGTCTTCTCCCATCCCTTCTAAGCCTAAGACACTTTTTTCTTCACCTAATTAAGGTTCTAATCAGTTTTTAAAAAAATTTACGTTCTTTAACACTTAGAAGAATTAGAACAAGGCTCCAAGAGGAGAAAAAGCTAGGGTTCAAGCGTTATTCAAGTTTCCATCAATTTTTGCCAAGAAATTTTATTCTTTCCAAGCATGTAAGGCTATCACAGTGTTGGACTAGTTCGTCCTCACACTCTACATCTCAATTCAACTAGAAATTGTCACATCTAAAGGATCCATTTGTAGTTCTTGATATTGAATTTGGTTCTTTAACAGTTGAGGTTTTGATTCTTTTGTTTTTTGAATCTTATAATTTTGTTCATGTTTAGTATCACATGAACCCTATTGATCTAGTAAAGTTATGTTTCAAAAGGACTTGAATGAAAGTTATCATGTATCAGTTTTGGGTTTGAGAAACAAAAGCTTTGGAAAAAATTTCCAATTCTAAACTAATTTGGGGTCCTAATTTTAACTTGAAAATTCGTCGGGGGTGCTGGGGAGGGGACTGAGAAGGCGTACCAGCAGTGCGCCCAGACCTGGCCCCAATAGTTCAGGCCCTGGGGTGGCACACCAACAGTGCGCCCTCAGTTTGCTTCTGAAGTTTAGGGTTTGGTTCCCCACACAAGCAGTGCGTAGGGGTCGCCTAGGTCAATTTCTTTTTTGTTTCATCTGGACGTGTTCCTTTAAGTTGTGGCCACGTTCCCCCTCTCTGTATTAGCTTCTATAGGCACCATTTACCTTTGAAATTTCCTGCATAATCTAATCACTTGTCTTAGTGCACATTCAAAACTAAAGTGAGTTTAAGAGAAAAGTTTGAAAGCATTATTTTGAAAAGAGTTTAAAGGAACATATGTGATTCCAAAAGCATTATTTTCATATTAAGAAAAGAACTAAGATTCATGATTAGTATGACAGATGAGCATGTCATCAATATTTAACCAGTATGACATCTATATATGCCATCAATGATTATGCAATATGACTACCCGATCATCAATGATCAGATCACAATATAATTTCAGATATAGTTTTCATGATTACAACTTAAATACTGGTTATTTCAAGAGTTTAAGGGAACTTTAATGGTCCCAAATGTATCATATACATTTTAAATTCATGTTTTGAAAAGAGTATTTTTTAAAATAAAGAATCAAATGGTTTCGTACTATTTGACAGTTGAGAAAAGAAAGAGTATGATTGATGTTTCTGAAAACTAATAGTCCATTTGTTTGTAAAGGGTGATTGAACAAAGTGAAAAGTAAAGTAAAGTAAAGTAATTGTCCCTTTCTTTGTACAGGGTGATTGAGCAGAATTGATATTGATTATTTTGGCAGTAGTATCGAGTACCGAATTGAGTAAGAGTCTATTATAACTCAAAAGTCTCAATAAACTACGTAGCCAGCTTAGGATAGGATAACATTGATTCTTCGTACGACTCCTCACTACCTCTGAGAAGGCCTATTAGATGGACACATAGTTACAATATCATCATATACCCCAGCAAAGTATAGGATGGCCCTTCCAGTGGGTGAAACATTGTATCATTGCTAGGTTCATAGTAATGGTTGTCGGTTAGAGAAACTCCTCACAAAGTAAAGTATATTATTTTCATATTGCTTTTATTACATATCTCATGGTAAAGCTTAAATGGTTTTCACTTCATGTTCATGTATTGATTTAATTGAGTTGCTTTTAGTCATTCAGTTCAGTTATTTGTTTATTCAGCCATATTACATACTCGTACATTCAATGTACTAATGACATTCAACCTATATCTTATTGTGATGCAGATACAGGTGTTCGAGATCATCAACACAATTTTTGTTGAGATCACTTTGTACTTCAGATAGCTTGGGTGAGCCTCTTTTCAATCTAGAGACTTCACATTTATGTTCTAGACAGTTTTCTTGAGGTGTCGTAGGTCTTGTCCCGACATCCATCTTGAGTAATAGAGGCTTCATAGATAGTTAGAGTTGATGAATCTCTCAGTATGTTCCTTTCTGTTTTGAGATCTTGAAAACTATTACTTATATTTTATTAAGTATTTTCAGACATTTAATTGAGTTGATATTAATTATGCATGTTAAAATTTCTTATATGCTTGAGTAAGTCTTCCACTAAGTAGCTAGCCAAGCCAAGGGTTTGCTTGGGGATCAGTAATGATTCTCGAGTGCCGACCACGTTCAGAGTGTAGGCTCGGAGTGTGACAAGTAAATACGTTATCTTTTATTTTTCCTCCCACTTTCTAGGGAGAGAATAGGCTGGGATTGTTCTAAAAGAACTTCTAAGATAACTATAGCATAGGATAAATAGAGGGAAGATATTTCAGCACAAAGGAGGTAAAAACTCAATGATTTTTGGTATGCATTCATCACGACTCGCTCACACGGAGCCAAAAGCTTAGGGTCAAAGTTCATCTGCAGCTTCTTAAGACGCAGGTAGGTTAGGCCTTCTTAACTCCATAGTTTAGACTTGTTTTCATTGCTTGTTATTTTGTAGATTGACGGGAGAGTGCATGCCTAAGCATGCGGGCATGGAGTTCGGATGGTTAAAGTCTGTTGTTTATTATTATTAAGGCGGGATAATATAATGATTAAGAGGTGGTTCACTAGTTCTTAATTGCACACCTTGAGTTTCTTGTTGGGATGGTTTGGTTCTAGTTGTAAGGTTAAGTGTTATAAAATTGTTAAGTTATAGCTAATTTTGGGGTATGGGGTAATTGAGGAAAAGCAGAATCATGAGCGGAGAGAATATTAATTCATGGGATTAGGGATAATTCTCGAAAATGAATGTGTACTCAAAATGGAATCCTGTGCTGGGTTATTGATATGTAGGTGATGGTTTGTTTATTTTCTAAAGTATGTAATGTATGCATGTTAACTGCTTGTATTTATTTTTTTTGTGATGCCTATGGGAGAAACTGGAAGGCTTTTGTGAAATGAATTCATGTGATAATGTCATGCAATGAACATGCTATATTCTTGTAGTTTCAAGTTGGTTGTTCATTATGGTTATGATTGTGCAGACTATTTATAATTGATGGTTGGCTCAGGTACCACGTCGGTATAGGAAACTAATGTTGACTCAGATAATACGTCTGGTATGAATTATTCATGATTGACTTAAAGAGATTGAGAATTAAAGCAAACTTGAATGAATCTTATTCAAATGTAACATCAACTTAAATACAAGTAAGATGTAACTAACTTGACTAATTCTAAGGAACTATTCTAACAACTTAATATGTAACTAAGTTGACTAAAACTAAAGAACTACTTTAACAACTTAATCTAAATCTACTCTAACAACTTGATAAAAATTAATAACAAACTAACAAACTAGCGAGTATGTCAACATGTCAACACACCCCCTCAAGTTAGGTGTGGTGCAACAACGCCTAACTTGGATAAACACCGAAGGAAGGCAGGCTTGGGCAGCGGCTTTGTAAGAGTGTCTGCAATTTGATCCCCGGTAGGAAGATATTTGACTACTACTCTACCTGAGTTCACACTGTTGCGGAGGTAGTGAAAGTCTACTGCAATGTGCTTCATCTTAGTGTGGAAGACTGGGTTCTTGCTGAGATATGAAACACCAATATTATCACAAAAAATGCTTGGCGTTTGTGAGACTGGATATCGTAATTCAGTCAACAGATTGTGTACCCAAGTAAGTTCAGAGAGTGCATTGGCTACCGATTTGTATTCTGCTTCAATAGAGGACCGAGCAACTGATTGTTGCTTTTTAGATGACCAACAGATTAGCTTTGGTCCCAAGAAGAGTACGTAACCAGATGTGGATATTCTATCACATGGATTACCTACCCAATCAGCATCGGCGTACATATACAGATTACTATCAGAGTGTCTAGAGATTTGCAGGCACGACGTTGAGGATGCCTTGAGGTATCAAAGCACCCTTTTTACTTCTTTCCAATGCTCCAGACTTGGGGATTGCATAAACTGTGATAGTTTGTTAACTGCAAATGCAATATTAGAACGCGTGAATGATAAGTATTGCAATTTACCAGTGGTGTGTCGATACAAGGTTGCATCGGCAGGAGGTGAACCATCGCCTGCTTTTGGTGGTAAACTTGAGCACATGGGTGTCGTAAATACTTTACAGTTTGCCATATCCACATCTAAGAGAATCTCAAGTATGTATCGGGATTGTGATAAGACAATCCCATTTGGAACATGTTTGACTTCGATCCCCAAAAAATAGTTGAGTTCACCAAGGTTCTTTAGGGAGAACTTGTAAGCCAGAGAGTTGATTACATGTGTGACCAAGTTTGGGTAATTCCCAGTAATGAGGATATCATCAACATACACTAGAATATACATCGTGACAGCTTCAGATGTAAAAATAAACAGAGAAGCATCTGATTCAGACTTAACAAACCCAATTTTAGTCAAGTGAGATTTAAGAGCTTCATACCATGCACGAGGAGCTTGTTTTAGGCCATAAATGTCCTTTTTGAGACGGCAGACATGATTTGGAAAATCATGGTTGACACTGCCTTTCGGCTGTGCCATGAATACTTGCTCATGTAAGTTGCCTTGCAAAAATGCATTATTCACGTCAAGGTGCTGCACTTTCCAGTTATTTTGAATTGCAATAGAAAGTACAATTCTGATGGTGGTTGGTTTGACAACCGGACTGAAAGTGTAACACCCCGTATCTGAAACAAACCAAAAATGCAGATTTTGAGAAGTTGCAGGTGCAACTTACGGTCGACATCCACGGACCGTAGGTTAGACCACGGCCCGTGGTTCACCACTGCAACCCCTCCCCAAACCAGCTCAGAAAAATCGGCTAAGTCTCGACCCACGGACAAACCCACGGTCCGTGGTCTGTGTCCGTGGATCAAGACCTCATTTACCTAGCCTCTGACATGACCTATGGTCAACCAGCACGGACCGTCATTCGATCCACGGTCCGTAGGTAAGACCGTAGGTAAGGGTCAACAGCCAGTTAGCTAATAATTGTTGATGGGTCAACTTCAGATGGTCATAACTTTTAGCACAAAAAGAATTATGAGTCCCATTACCTATGGTATGATAGATAATTGAATCCTCTTTCCAACTCCACCGAGTTTGCTAAAATCCAACCTCCGAGTAAAAAGTTATGCTCGTTTTAGTGAAGCCCTATCGGGCAGACTCGATCGACGGACCGTCGATTGATTGACGGCCCGTCAGTCCAATCCGTCAATCACTCCGACAGCAATTAAGTCAGGGGTCTTTTGATCTTTTCCTTTTTCATTTAACCCCTAAGATACGTCGTTTAAACCCTAAATCATGAGATTTTA
>JAJOOO010024033.1:0-16601 GCA_029582685.1 Solanum piurae
CACCTTCAATTAATCGACAATTTGATCATTTTTGTTTCATTTCGCTATCATTCTAAAACAAACGTTAAACAATAATAAATACTAACCCGAAGGATCCCATCTTTCACCATGTTTGATTAAAACTGATACGTAGTTGTCCATCACAACAAAATCAAGAATTTTCAAAGATGAAAAAAACTTCAATTACTCGAATGTGGGATTTTTTTTGTTGAAAATTGAAGAGAGAAACGTTGAAATTTTTTTGTTGCAAATTGAAGAGAGAGAAACGTTGAAAAAAAAGAAGATAAAATCTGAATTTTTATTTGATTTTAATTGATTTGAGTGAATTAAGGATACTAAATAATCTTAATTAGTTTAAATCCCTTAATTCGTGCTATTTGTTAATTATCTACAATAAATTCAAATTAAATTAACACCACAATTTCAGTTTATTACTTGTTTTCATTAAAAATTGCTTTTTTTACATTTTTCTTTTATCTCTTTATTTTATTTAAACAACTTTTTTCAATTATTGAAAACAGTTTTTTTTTTTAAAATTATTTGTTAGAACCTGAAATTTTTAATGTTATAACTTGAAAGTCTAAATCTACTGCTATAGCTTGAAAATATTACTATAATATATGACATATATAAAATTTACACATATTTTTTTGAATAGTAAGGCATAGACTCTCATGTGCCTTACAAGGCACAAGTCGACGTGCTACTTACAAGTATCATGTCGCCTTGCGCTTTGTAAGGCGCATGTTAGGCTGCGCATGTTAGGCTGCGCCTTACTCCATAAAATTTCACGGTGTCATTCTTTCGTCTAAATGTTGCCCTTTTGATTTCAACCTTATTTTTGTTGCCCTTTTAGAATTTATCCTCAATTTTTTTGCCTTTTTAGCTCTGAACTCGTACATATATCCTTCGTTTGTATTTGGTATAAAAATACCTCTTCCGTTTAACTTAAGGACCACAAATACCCTCCCTTTTAACTGCCGCTAAATCCTACTTAACATTCAATGTGTCAAAAAATTGTCCATAGGAATGTCCACCTAGACAATCCAACATGGCTAAGCACCCTCTACTTTATATTGATGCCTTCCTCTTCCATTTAGAACCTTAATTTTAAGTTTTTTTCTCTCATTTCTTAAAAGAACTTTCTTCCCTCAATAAACTAAAATGTAATAAACCGTTTAATAACATTATTGGATATATATTAACTGACACCACAATTTTCACCCTCAAAGGTAGGACATACATATATAGATTTCAAGGAACAAATTACATTAATTTAACATATTACAAGGTCTAAGCATGCATGTTAATCAACTCAGGCAAAAAATTAGACTTTTTTAATTATAAGTACTACCAACTTCAAATGTCATGCCAGGATCCTAAAATTATCATCTGCCTTCCTAATTAATTACCTAGATGACTGGTCCTTTTCTTGCACCGATAAAGAAGGCTTAATTTATCGGTGACCTCCTAAAGTTGATACCAACTTTTACTTAGATATCTTAACTACACTTTGTTCATTTTAAATATCTCATGTCAAACTTCATTGTGTCATTTTGACTTTTTTATATTTTCAAAACCACCTCTAAGTGTGTACATCCAGACGCCTCTTATATGGAAAAATAGACGAAACGGTACGCGAAAATTTTATTTTACTTTTTAAAAACTCAATTTTACTTTATTTTTTTTTCTTCTAGATCACAAATTAACCCATGCCCCCGCCTCTTTTGTTCTTCTTCTTGTGCCTTCTTCCCCTTTTCATCTATTCTTCTCCATCAAGAAGGTAAGAACATAGATTAATTCACAAAGTAAAATAAGTTGGGAGAACAAGGAAAATTATATCAAATCAAAAAGTTTTTATATGACATGCATTTGAAAGAAGTTGATTTCTTGTGCTACTACGATTGAAATTTATAATGAAGGATATGTGAAAGAGAATTTTTTTTTCATTAGAGGTTGTTCTTTATTTCTTTTTTTTTTCCTCTTGAAATCAATTTAATTTAGTAATTTCAATGAAGAAGGTAAGAATGTAAATCGGTTTTTCCATTTAAAAGAAGTTGATTTCTTTTTTTTGTTCTCTTTAAATCGATTTTATTTTTTAATATGAATCAAGATGCAAATTCGATTTCAAAGAAGATGGAAGAATTAAATAGTGTAACCCAGTAAATTATTATAGATTTTTTTTAAAAAAGAACTTGTGTGGTGATAGAGGATGGTAGAAGGTGGAGAAGATGGATGGGAGAAATATCAAGGAAGAAGAATGAGAAGAAAATATTTACAAAAAAAGTCTATGCCGCACTTAAAATTCGTGTAGCACACATACCATGCTTAGTCAGTGAAAAGTGTCAAAATGACACAACAAGACGCGATACGAGGTGTCTAAAATAAATAAAGTTCAGTTAAAGTGTTTAAGTGAAAATTTATGCTAATTTTAGAGGGTTATCAATGGGTTAAGCTGAGAAAAGAAATTGCAAATCCATCGAGAACAATATAGTTCTAAACAAATAATGGCATCATTAATTATCAGTGTCATAACTCCATAAGAACTAAATCAAAAGAGACAATAAAGAAATATGGAAAAAAGTTTTTTTTTGTGAAATGGGAATAGAAATTTGAAATTAGAATTCTGTTATTAAACTTCTATAGTTGAATGCTCGAGCTTGTTGCAATTTTTTTTTAATTGGTATGATTTGTCATTTTCAAATCAAGTTAATGTTATCACTAGGAATCTATTGAAGAAATATTAGAATGAAATTGTTGTTGGGTACATATCATAATTTATTGGGTCATCTTTTTTTAATGGAAAAAATAGGCAGTATGAAAAATATTTACTTTGTAATTATTAAACATCACATTTCCCCTACATCTGATTATAAATTGTAATTATTGAATAATTCATAAAAAAACTATTGTCGGTTCAATAGTTTTTCCGTGTATTATTCATGTACTAGGTGTTTGTGTCTGTCGAGATACGTACGTTCTCAAAAAAAATTATTACAAACCGAATAAACCAGAAAAACTGAACCAAACTGGTGGTTATTTTTTCGTCTGGTTTGGTTTAGTTTTAGAATTTTAAAAACCGACTAGATTGATTTGATTTTGGTTTTAATCAATAACCGAACCACAAACACCCCTATTTTGGACACCTAGGATATTTACTACAAATTAAAAAAAAACTAAACAGAAAAAACCTCAATATTTATTGCTTTGTTTTTTAATTTTAAATATCAACATAATTTGATTTGACTTTTTTTTAAGCAATATTAAATATCTAAAAATATTTAGTGTAATTAACCGTTAAAATTATTAAATTTTAAAAAAACTATAAATTATACACTAGATTCCAGTATACTTTTATTTAAATGATAGAGTGGTTGGCCACTGACACTTTCCTTTTTTTTAATCCCTCACAAATATTCCAATTATACAACTATCACTATATTCTATGATTTGTAACGCGCAAAATCTGTTTACATTATATTATATGATATATTTAATTACACTTATATTCTTCAAATATTGATATATTTTAATTTTTATTCTTGAATATTTTATTAGGCATACTTAATCTTGGATTTATTAAATTGGATGTTTTGACCTTTTAACATAGGAAAAAAATTTTAAAATGCTATATTTTACTTATAATTTAACAGTTAATGATCCGTTAAAGCTGCCAGAAGCAAAACCTTGTATTTCTTTTGGAAAAAATATTATAATTATTCTAAAAAAATTAGGAAGAGATCTTTTAACGATAGAAAAAAATGATTTAATTAATTAAAGAACAAATAAATTTAACCAAACTTCACAAAGAATTAAAATTAAAACCCATTATTATTTCAAAAGATACAAATTTCCAACAATAATTTGTTTGTGAAATAAAAAAAGAAACACATAGTTTCTTATACATCTTTTCCTTGCATCAAAGAGTATATCTCAATCACAAACAAAAAAAACTATATCCTAAAAATTCATAGACCACTTGAATGAATGAATAACAACTTACGTTGTTCAGACTCTTCAGAAATAATATCATATTTACGTTGAATTTTTAAAAAATATTAGAAATGATATGACACTCGTGTCAAATCCTTCAAAAATATATTATTTTGGAGGATCTGACATGCATCTGTCATCATTTTTTGAAGAGTCCGAGCAACATAGTAAATAAGAACAAATCTTCATCTCGAAGGTTCTTCAACTATAGTTTCAAGCAATGGCTTCTTTGATCTACACAATGACAACATTTTCTTGAATTCTGGTGTAGAAAACTCTTCAATATCATCCAATTTCAACTTTGGCAAATCAATTTTGTCATCAAATTTTGGTTCCTCTGTAAATTCTGGCAAGATTTTGACTCTTCCAAAAGACACTTTTTTGGAAACAGAGTTAGCAGTTAGGAATAATGCACCTAAATCTGCTGCTGACACAAATGAATTCAATCTTTTCATTGGGAACATAACATACACATTGGCAATTTCAAGATCCTCGTCAGCATTTAACGCGGAAAATCTCTTGCCAATATGTAAAGACCTCGAGTTAACGATGAAAAAATTAGGCGTTTCCAACATGACCTCAGCTGCTTTGACTTGTTGATGTACGTTTCGAATTTCACCATTTGGGAAAATGACCTTAGTTGATCTTGATTGTTTGTTGCCTCCTTGAACTAATAATGTGCAAGATACATAGTTACCCATTACGAATTGGATTTAGAGCCTGTTCGGATGGACTTATAGCTTAGGAATTCTTTCCCAACACTACGAAAGTGCTTAAAAGCACTTTTAAAAAAAGTCAATCCAAACAGATTCTTCGTGCTTATGAAGTTGTAGTTAGTAGGAGAAATTGCCTATAGAGTTGAGAAGAAATTTTTGAAAAGTAAAATGAGTATTAGAAGGTGCAAATGAAATTTTCTTCAAATAAGGAAGAGAAATATTTTAAGATGAATATGTACTCTTGTTTTTTTTTATGTTTTGGGATTGAGAAAATGAAAGAAATATCCCTATATTATATGAAGGGAATGTTGGTTACAAAAGGATAAAAATGTAGAATAATATATTTATTATTGTTATTATGAGTAGAGAAGCCAGTTGTAAAAAGAAAGAATAAAGTGTGGGGGGTATGTATATAAACCAAATTTGACAACTTGACATGTTTGGGCTGACTGTCATGAATACGCGTTTTGGTGAAGTGGGGTTTTATTTACATGGATCATATATTGATTAAGATCTCATTTGTTTAAAGGATTACGATTTGGGCAATTGAATCCTCACTAATAAGGTGAGAGTTTAGGTAATCAACCAATTGAGCTACTAAGATTTCACTTTTTACAAATATTTGAATGTGTACATATAGATTTAATATAGAAAAAAGTAACTTAAATATGTCATTCAACTTTGATTTTTTATTTATTTATGTCATTTGTTAATTGTTGAGTTTAATCATGTCATTTCCGTTACAAATAGGGTCTATTAGTGCTATTATTTTTAACTGTGTTTTGTAGTTTTGCAAAATCATTTTTCCACGCGATCTCTTATTAGAGGTTCATTGTCACGCTCCGAGTCTACACCCTGGACGTGGTTGACACTCGAAATTATTTATGACCCGAGCGAGTCCTTTGCCTGGTATGTTGTAACATTGAACACTGTATAATGCGGAATTAAGATTTATAGTAATGGGTTAAGCTACTGAATACTGAAGTAATCTTTTATTAATAAAGAACACTAAAATATTAATTAAGCAAAAGTTTGAAATCGAATTGAGACTATTAATGTCTATAACTCATGATTGTGTCTAATGTAGCCTCTAAAATAACCGAGCTGAAAAGTTTATTAAGACAAGATATTGGGCTGCCTGGAAGCTAATACAATTGAACTAAATAAAATATGTTGAATTATAACTGAAGTGCTCTAAGTGCAAGGAGGACTCACCACAAGCTGAAAGTAGAGGAACTTAGTGAAATGTCTGATAAAATCTCCATTGAAGAAGTGATGAAGATCTTCTAGATCATTTTTAGAGCTTAACAGAGAGAGTAAATAACTGCTTGTGTGTATTGATTAGAATGAATACATAATGAATGTACATTTAGTGTATCTACTACTATTTATAGAATGACTAACTAACTAGTCTAACTAACTACTACATAATCTGTTATAACAGAATTTTAGTAATACAATTACTATTTCATCATTTCTCTACAATCATCTCAACATCCCCCTTCAAGCTAGATGTTGTAAACACATTCAAGACTCCTAGCTTGGACAGTAGATGATAATGTTGACAACTTCCAAGTCTTTTTGTCAGCAAGTCTTCTTTCTGTTCAGTTGTTGAGACATACTCTGGATGTATCAAACCTTGTTGCACCTTCTCCCTTATAAAATGACAATCAATCTCTATATGCTTTGTCCTCTCATGAAACACTAGATTATTTGCTATTTGCATGGCTGACTTACTATCTGTAAACAACTGAATTGGTGTAGGAACATCAACACCTAAACATTTGAATAAACCAATCAGCCAAATCAACTCAGACACTGTTAGAGCCATACTTCTGTAATCTGATTCTGCTGAACTCCTAGCTACTGTGTTTTGCTTTTCGGATTTCCATGATATCAAGGATTGACCAAACTTCACAGTGTAACCAGTTACAGACCTTCTTGAGTTAGGACAACTTGCCTAATCAGCATCACAAAATGCTGTCAAAATACCTTTTCTTTCTGCATGCATTAGAACACCAAGTCTTGGCTCATTTTTGAGATATCTGACCACCCTGTGTGCTGCTTCTAAATGGGACTTCTTATGAGCCTGCATGAACTGGCTTAAAGTCTGAACAGTATAGGCAATGTCATTCCTAGTTAGTGTCAAATAGAGTAGTTTTCCTATCAACCTTTGATACCCTCTCACATTTGGCAAATGTGGATCATTTTCTAGACCACCACATTGTTGATCATATTCCAAGCTTGTGAGCTTCTGATTCTACTCAAGTGGTGTAAGTGCTGGCTTGCAGCCACCCAAACCTAACTCGGCTATAAGCTCTAGAGTGTACTTTCTTTGGCATAATAAAATACCATTCTTAGACCTGCATATTTCTATTCCCAAAAAATATTTCAATGGTCCAAGATCCTTGATCTTGAAGGCTGCATGTAACAACATTTTGCCTCTTGTAAAAGGTCCTTGTCATCTCCGGTAATCAACAAGTCATCAACATAAATAAGGATAATCACCTGTTTAGAATTTCTTTTCAAAACAAACAAGGAATGATCTTGTTGACTTTGAATAAAACCAGCTGACGCTAGTGCATTTGTGAGTTTCAAATTCCATTGTCTAGAGGCTTGCTTGAGGGCCATAAAGAAATTTGAGGAGTTTACATGCCTGATCACCCCCTTGACTACCAAATCTTGGAGAAAACTGCATAAACACCTCTTCCTCAAGGCCACCTTGCAAAAAGGCATTATATACATCCATTTGAAACAAGGGCCATTGATGCATAGCAGCCAAAGCAATGACAGCTCGCACAGTTACCATTTTAACTACTGGGGAAAATGTTTCTTGATAATCTAAGCCTTCTTGTTGATTGTACCCTTTAGCAACAAGTCTGACTTTAAATCTCTCAATTGCACCATTAGATTGATACTTTATCTTGTACACCCACCTACAACCAATAGGTTTCTTGCCTTTAGGAAGAGAAACCACCTCCCAAATGTGATTCTGAACCAATGCATCAATCTCTGATTGCATAGCAGAAATCCACCTAGGATACTTTAAGGCTTCCTCATAGGAAGTAGGCTCCATTTCAGATGAAATAGCAACCAGGAATGACTAACATTTGGAAGAAAGACCAGAATAGCCTAAAAACTTGGACAATAGATATAAACAAGCAACATTCCCCTTAGCAGGATGGACATAATCATGAAGCCAAGTTGGAGGCCTGGTACCTCTAGTGGACTTCCTTAATTGAGGTTGTGATGAAGGACAAGGATCAGATATAGAAGAGGTAGGACAAGACTCAACTGGTGGTGATATGAGAGACAATTCAGTAGAGGAAGGAGATGTGGTAGAATCAGTACGTGCAAGATTTGAAGGCATACTATCAGGATTGAATAGATCAAAGAACATGGGAGTATTATGTTTTCTATTTTTCAGTAACAAGAAGGGGAAAACATGTTCCTTGTACACAACATCTCTACTGACAAAGAACCTCCTAGAGTTGAAATCATACAGTTTGTAGGCCTTTTGTGCGGAGAGGTACCCTATGTGGACTGCAGGAATCGCTCTAGGGGAGAACTTGTCTACTTTGGTTGGGACAGTAGCAAAACACAAACATCCACGAACCCTGAGATGAGAAAGACATGGAGTATGACCATGGAAAATCTCATAGGGAGACTTCCCATCTAGAACCACTGATGGTAACCTATTAATGAGATATATTGCTGCCAGTACACAGTCACCCCAAAAGGAAATAGGCAGATTACCTTGAAACCTGAGTGCCCTTGCCACCTCTAGAATGTGTCTGTGTCTCCTTTCCACCACTTTATTTTGTTGTGAAGTGTGTGGACAACTACTTTGGTGTCCAATACCATGCTTGACCAAGAATTATGAGAACTCCTTACTAAAAAACTCAGCACCATTATCCGTCCTGATCATTTTCGCCTTCTTGGTAAACTGAACATGAACCATTTTGACAAAGGATTGTAGTAACACAAATGAATCACTTTTGAGTTTCATTAAAAAAAAACAAATCATCTTGGAATGATCATCCACAATAGTGAGAAAGTATCTATGACCAGTAATATTAGGGACTCTATAAGGACCCCATACATCAATGTGTAATAAATGGAAAACATCAGTTGCTCTGGAAATACTAAGAGGAAATGGTTTTCTGGTTTGTCTAGCTATGGGACAAACAATACAATCATTAAAACTACAAAGTGGCACTTTATTCTTTAGGAAATGTAGCTTCTTCATCACAACAGCAGATACATGACCCAACCTCTTATGCCAAACTTGCACATCTGCAGTTAATCTTCTGCAACATTGCTGCTAGCATTTACCCTTTTATCAACAACCTTCTCAGAAGTTCTAAGAAGTAGGAGATAGAGACTTCCTTCCTCTTTACCAATCCCCCTCACTTTCCTAGTACATAGGTCCTGGAAAACACAAAAATATGGAAAGAAGAGCACTGAGCATTGCAATTCTTTTGTCATCTTTAAGACTGACATCAGACTGTACTTGAAATCAGGCACATACAACACATTTTCAATGGTACAATCATTTGAAATATGACATCTTCCCTGATACTGAACTGACACAGTCTTACCATTTGGCAGTTGTACACTACTCTTCATGGGATCATGCATATTACTCAAGTTATTCAGTAAATCCAGATTATTAGTCATGTGATATGTTGCCCCACTGTCTATTATCCAAGGCTTACAAGCCTGCATAGAAGATGAGTTATAGGAAGCATTACCTGCCATGCTCCCAGCCAGCTCTACTTCCTTACCTTTGTCAAGCATATTCATTATCTGATTATATTGGTCATCTGTGAAGTAGTTTTGTCCTTTGCTGCCATCAGACTCAACTCTTGAATGACATTGAGACCTTTGAACATTACCACCATAATTGTTTCCAGCATACTGTGTGAAGTTGGCTCTCTGAGGGTATGGTTTTTGCTTACAGGCATTATGAGAACCATTATAAGATCCTCCAGCAGTCCCTTTGTGCTGAATATTATCTTCTTTGTCACTGACAAAATCATGTGCAGTCATATTTGCTTATCTTGATGGTCCCCAATTATTCTCTCCCATGATATTGGGGTTAAGTTTGATTAGTGGCTTTTTCTTTCCCCTATAGCCTGGTGGATAACCTATTATCCTGTAACAATTACCTTCACGATGGCCTTTCCATTGACAGATCTCACAAAAAAAATTGTTATTAGAACTACTATTACCCACATAATTGTTGCCATAGTTATTGATATTGTTGAATTTTCTTCCTCTTGACTGAGTATCATGAATACTCGTTAGGGCTGTACTTTCATTTAACTCATTTCCTACACATGAAATGGATTCACAGATCTTTCTTTGACTCTCCTCATGCACAAGAATAACATGTGCTTGGCTAACAGAGGGGGATGACATCATAAGTAAGATTTGACTCTTAATAGCACTGTAGGTCTCATTTAATCCCATCATGAACTGAAACAATTTATGTTGTTCTAGATGCAACTTAAAATCCTTCGATGCAAGATATACACATATAGCAGACACTAATGAACAATACTCATCACATAACAGACGCAATCGTGAATGATAAGTAGAGATATCAGAAGTACCTTGAGAAATTGTGACTATTTCTCTGTGAAGATTGTAGATCCTTGATCCATTCACCTTATCGAATCGCTCCTGCAGATCCATCCACACAGCATGAGCATTGTCTGCATACACAATCCCATTTATTAGCTCTTTTGAAACTGTATTCATAATTCAAGTCAGGATTGTTGCATTCACTCGTTCCCATTCTTCTGCTAGATCGTCCTTGTACGAACTCTTCTTGCATGTTCCATCAATGAATCCTGATTTTCGTTTGGCTCGCAATGCAATCTTCATTGCTCTACTCCAAATCGAGTAATTCGCTGATCCATTGAGCTTAACAAAGATGATTACATTTACAGGATTATTTGATGGTAACATACATAGAGGATGTCGAGGATATGTAACCTCCAATTCCACCATCGCTGATCCTTAGAGATTTTGGAAAAAACTTTCGCAAGAATTTGGGGGAAACTTTTGCAGAGATCTCAAGCAACTTCACTACTCAACTCTTGAAGCTCCAATCACCCTAACCGCATCTCTGATACCATGATAAAACCTCCATTGAAGAAGTGATGAAGATCTTCTAGATCATTCTTAGAGCTTAATAGAGAGAGTAAATAACCGTTTGTGTGTATTGATTAGAATGAATACAGAATGAATGTACATTTAGTATATCTACTACTATTTATAGAATGACTAACTGACTAGTCTAACTAACTACTACATAATTTGTTATAACAGAATTTTGTTAATACAATTACTATTTCATCCTTTCTCTACAATCATCTCAACAATGTCCAGTCGCGAATCTGAAATAGGTGCTGAAATCTACATCATAAAACGATGTAGTGCAAAGTAGCATCAATACAGGTAATGTATTGGTATGCAAAGTAATGACTAAGAACAACAATTATACAACATCTGAAAGAACCATAAATCTAAGCATGAGTAATACACAAACGATAACTGAATGACTGAGAATCAAAACTGTGACATATGACATAACATTTTAAAAATTGTTCACTGAAATGAAAGTCATAAAAATAAAATCTTTTAATTGAAAACAGATGTTATGCACTAAACTGGTTATTTTTACTAAGTTGCTGAAATATGCATTTGAAACATGAAGAGAGAAGTATTCAAAACACCTCTAAACTTGGCGCAATTTATTAGTTTCATCTCTGAACTATTGACAGCCTTAAAAACACCCTTCTACTTGACTAATTGAACTTAAATATACCCCTGATCGTGAATACATATATGAATATTAAGTCTCTTTCTTTTTCAACATCTGAATTCTTTTTAAAAAATAAATAAATAAATCTATAATTTAATAAACTACTAAATTAATCAATATCGTATCAATAATATATCTTGTAAAAGTTATATGTCAATTGGTGGTGGTGATGCTAATAGTAATGGTTGTAATTAGTCTCAATTAAGAATGATGTTCGCTAATGGTGTGGTAGTAACTAGTGATGGTGATGGCTAATCGTTATAGTAAACGATAGTAATAGCTGAAGTGATGGTGAATGATGATGGGGGTGAGGATAGTAATTGTGGATGTTGGTAATGATTGTAAATATTGATCAGTACAGGTATCATTTAATTGTAGTAATTGATAGTAATAATGGTTGTGGCTGAAGATAGCAATTGTAGGTGATAACTATGATAATTGATAGTAATGGACGCGTGACAATAACAATAGTTGATAGTGGTTGATGATGACTCTAGACACTGGTGATAAATGGATATGGATTGCTAAACATTATTGCAGAAATATTTAAATAACTATTTTGATAACATTAAATTTTTATGACAAATCTTATTCATTTAATTCTATTCAAATTCATTGAATGATTGTTACATCGGAAAAAAAAAACATACATTATAGCCAGGATCTAAGCAATTAAAATTCATACCTAAAAAAAACATAGACTTAATTTCAGATATGAATAATTAAATTAAAACATCTATTAAGTGTAAATAAATAAAATAGAAAGATTAATTATCAATTGTTTTCTGTTAATTGCGTGTGGAGCCCTATCTTCTGTTTGCTTATGAAAAAATAAAAAGCACTACCGAATTTCCAAAAGAATATTAAGTATATATATATATATATATATATATATATATATATATATTCACGGTATAAAAATAATTTATAAAATTACGCACTTATATTGTTAATATTAATACAAATAAATGTTTGTGATAAATATTAATTTCGTAACTTACCAAATATTTCAAATTAAATTACTGTAATAATGTAATAAAATTATACATTTACATATAATTTTAATCCTTTTCAAAATAGATATTGTTTACAACAAGTTTTAAAGTGACAAAAAATAAATTACAATCACAAATAAAATATGAAGAAACATAACTTTATTGATAAATATTGCGGATACAATTCTGTTTCTCCCTTGATTCTTCTCTCATAAGATTTATCCATGATTCGAGGACGTTAGTGGTGTATTTCCCAAACTTGGACGATTTGGACTTGAGTTCTATAATTCGAGGGTCGTTAGTGGCGTATTTTCTCAAACTAGGATGATTTGGACTTGATCTTCATAACTCGAGGGACTGTTACTAGATGATTTCTCGAACTTAGATGATTTAAATTTGATCTCTTTATGAATATTACATGAATTTGATGTGAATTTTTTGAGATGTTTTTTCAAAGAAATATAGTACCATTTATATAGGCATGAACTAAGGATTAGGGTGGAGTGTAATGACCAGGTTCCGTCATTATAGAAAAGCCAACGAGGACAAATTTTGGGTCGAAAAACTTTTTCGTAGTAATTTTGAATTTTCCAACCTAGTCCAGATTTGGATGAAATCGGAGTCATTAAAGTGTGGGGAATTCTTGTAGCAATCAGGTGACATATTTATGATTTGATTGCATGAGTAGTTAGATAAGTCGTTAAGGAATTTGTACGACTTTACGGAATTGAATTTGGGTGAGTAGAACTCCCGAAACTGACTTTGGCGTGAACGGATATTTCTGAGTGTCGTTTGTTGAGGGTGTGTTGTGAAATGAGAATTTTAGAATTCTTTAAATAGCTCTCTGTCTCATGCAAGCTGCCTTGGCGGTGAATTTGGCCGCTCTAGCGGGCTGAGTGCCGCTGTGGCGGGTCAAACGCGACTTAAAGTCGTAAATAAACCCCAAAATGATTTTATTCCGCACTTTTTGACTTTTAGAACTAGGAGACGACCCCATACGACTTCTTAACAATTTTTCACCATTCTTGAGGCTAAAGGTAAAATTTAACTCCCCGAATCCATTTTTCGATCCGTAGAACGTAATCGAATGGGTAAATATCGATGAGGGAGGGTTTTGATATGGAATTTATGGTGAAAATGCCCTAATTTGGATAATTATGATCATGGGTTGATCTAGGGTTTGTTAGAATTGTTAGTAATTCGGGTAATTAGTGATTTTTATTGATTCTCGTATTATATTGATTGTTTGTAGACCAAAAACAAGCGGAACGAATCCGGAGAGGGAATGATCAAGTTTCTTAGGGTTTCAAGCTTGTTTCGAGGTAGGTGATGGTTGTGATTCTATGATTGTGTGATGTATGTTTGTTATTGCTTCATTATGATACATGTATGTATGCGCATGTTGCATTATTGATCACACTTGTTGTAAATGAGATATATGAATCACTAAATGCCATGAATCACTTCTTGATTGTATGATTATTGAGAATGTACTTGTGATTGTGATTGTGGTGTGTTGAATGGATCGGTTACCACATTTCGGCATAAATATGGAATCGATTGACACGTTCCGGCATAACTATTGGATCGGGTATCACGTTCCGATATGCTAACAATTTGGGTTTGGGTTCCATGAGAGGACCAATGATTTATTGAAAATGTATATTGTGAAGTGTGAACATGTGATAATATTGTATATGTTCGATATATACATGTGATTATATTGTTGCATTGATTTATGTATGGTGCACTTAGTGGAATAACCGCGTGATCCTACCAGTACATTGTGGTTGTGTACTGATACTGCACTTGCTCTTATTTTGTTGAGTACAAGGTATCTTCAGGCGACTATTGACAGACCTCGCTTAGAAGATCAGTGATCGTTCGAATTCAAGGGTGAGTCGATTTTTCCAGGCTGCCATGAGTTCTCCTTTTGTCTATGTCTACATTTCGGACTTAGACTTTTCTAGTTAGTTATTAGTTCATTAGTTTGGGGTTGTAACCCTTCTTGTTTAGACTTTGGTTCGTTGTTAGATATTTTGGTACATTGACTTTCAGGTTCTAGGTATTTAATTTCCGCATTTGCTTAGTAAATTAACTTGCTTCTGTAACTTAATTTCCTTAGTTTTGATTTAATTGCTTAGTTGAGTTGTAGTGGTGGTTCTCCCACCTGATGATTAGTGTGGGTGCCAATCACGACGGTCTGGGTCGTGACATGAAGCAGGCTCCAAGAATTCTAATTGGAATTGAACACACCTTGTAGAGTCTCAACTCGAATTGAACACGTCTTATAGAGTCCCATAAAATTTCATTGTCGAATTATAGGAATACATTGGATTTAGATTGTAATTACGGGTGTTCACGATTAGGTTAAAAGACAAGTTAATTAAAATTGAAATAAATCAAACGTTATTTGGTTTTGATTTTAAATTTTTAAAAATGATAATATTTAGTTAAGAAAATTATAAAAAAAGGCCCGTTGAACTTTTTTTTCCCTAAAAAAAATGATGGGAAAATTGTATATAATAGCAAATAATTAATTCAAATTAAATACTATAAATATACTTTGATTTAATTATACCCTATAGCAAACTATTGCTATTTTCGCCACTCTCCCTAGTGGAATCTCGCTCGCCTCTCTCACTTTTATAGAAACACAAATGTATAAAATGTGTTTGTGTTTGTATAAAGCGAGAGGAAATTTATATATACATATATTTTCATTCCTCTCTCTCCCCTCTCCCAGATCTCGCTCGCCACTCTCTCAAATCTCGCTCGCCACCCTCGCCTCTCTCGCTTATACAAATAGAAACGAAATGTATAAATTGTGCTTCTGTTTATATAAAGCGAGAGAAAATTGTATATACACATGTAAATACATATATTTTCGTCCTATACACTTATAATTATACAATACAAATATTTCTCTGCCCAGTTTTCTTTTGTCTTTCTCTCTTTCTCGTTTTATACATACACAGATTATACAATTGATCTTTTGTATACAACTGCTTCTTTTGTATATGTATAGCGAATTATACAACTGCTTTCTTTGTATATGTATAGCGAATTATACAACTATTTTTTTTGTATATGTATAGCGAATTATACATAAATATGTTTGCTATGAAGCGGAATTATGCAAACTTTGCTATAGCACACAAATATGAATTTTGTGTTTGTTATATGTGAAAGTTGCTCAAAAATGATCGAATTGGATATTGGTTATATCATTTTCTTCCTTCCTTTCAATTTTGCCATTAATAGCTTCCAAGTTCCTCCTCCTTCTTCTGTGTCGTTCTTCTTCGTCGTGTTTTTTTTTTAATTCGACGTACCAAACACGTAAATCATTTCGAACAAATTATATATCAAAAAATTTGAAATATTGAGAGAATTTCATATCGAAACTTGGGACTGTTTAAAGGTTATTTTGAGTTGATCGAATTGAATAGTCAGTGTATACTTCATATATTGTTAAGTTATTTTTCAACTTTTTAAGTGCATCATAATGTATATTCAGTGTATAGCTCATGTATAGGTAAGTCATATTATATAGTCCGTGTATACTTTGTATGACTTTTACCAAGCTATATTGTATAGTCAATGTATATTTTCTATGATTTTTAGCTATTTTTTTATGTAAAGAAAACATGACTACGTAAACTAATTATTTTACTGTATAGATATGAAACTAGCTCTATTTAGTTAGTTTATTTTTTATTAAAAACAAGTTGAAGACAAAAAAAAAATAATGAATCAAATTGATAAATTATATACATAATTTTTGTAATTATAATAAATATAGGAAAAATTACAGAAATCCCACATTTTACTTTACTTATTACCATTATCCCCTATAAGTTTTATAAATTTCCAAAATCACTCATTTTCGCGCATCAGATTAATGTATCAGCGCTTATATTATTGTATCTCGCGCATCAGATTAGTGTATCATGTATAAAATGTACATCAGATTAGTGTATCATGTATAAAATGTACATCAGATTAGTGTATCATGTATAAAATGTACATCAGATTAGTGTATAATGTATAAAATGTAATGTA
>JAJOOO010024034.1:0-12464 GCA_029582685.1 Solanum piurae
CCTTAGTCCCTATTTCCCGTTAATTTATGTTGAATGTACTTCCGCGACCGATGAAGTGTGATGACAAGTTTGAGAGGCTTGTTTGGGGTTCCTTCGGGTTCCTCATTCGCCATGTCACGTCTAGGCCCTAGGCTTGGGTCGTGACACATATCTCATGGAATAATGTCCTTGACCATCAATCTAAATTAGTTCATTATGGTATCTCTTATTCATTGATTCAATTAGGTGAGAATAGCCTTTCAACCTAAGAATCCTTTCTATGCGAGAAAACCTTTCACATCATGGTTGTAATTATTTCATGAGAATAACCTTTCAACAACATAACAACACAATAAACATTAGCACTTTACTCTCGAAACACCTTCATATCATTTACACAAGTTTCATAAGATCATGGATAAACTCACACTTTGCCCTACCAAGGGTCAAAGCCATACTCAATCACCAAATCTAGAATTTAAGCATTAGAGGGATTTTATCATAATTTCATGTAATTTTTTCATTTCATACATTAGATCATAAAAACACCTCTTTCTCAATCAACAACCCAACCTATGAGATCACAATGTAGAGAAATATGGGAATTTGCATGGGTTAATATGGGAAATATCATAAAAGCATTGTAGATCATCAATTCAAGCATATATAGACATAATTAAACCATTAAAATCATTAGATCAAAGTATCCATGGTGAATGAAGAAAATCCTAGGTAATTAGGGAAATCTACCATTTGATGAGGTCCATGTAGTCATGCATGAAGTCCCGTGAACACCCGAGTATCTCTTTTATCTCCGTGCTGCTACACTTAACCTTCTTCCCCTGAACAACCACAAAGTCAACTGGCTTGAATGTGTTGGCCTTAGTTTTCCCTTTCTGTACCAGCTCCCCATAAGCATAATAGAATAGAACTCCCAGACCCAAGTAGGAATCTAAGGGCCTCGAGGTTTAGTGAAAATCTCAAACCTGTTGAACATCAGGGTGTTCCACACTTTGGGATACCGGTATACCACACCATCGGTAGACAACCACTTTGCTTCGAAAATAGTCCTCAAACCCTCGGCCTTTAGTTTGTTGAGTGATCGGGGAGGAGGACCCTAAACTGGTGGAGCTGTACTATTGCCTGAGCTGGAGGTGGAGGTGGAGGTGGAGGCACCAAGATCCTAGACGGATCATTCATAGTCTTGGAGCATATATCCGCTTTCATAGCCTGTTAGAGCTGGTCATCTTCTAGTTCGAAGACGGAGATCAGAGAACTGTCCTCAAATATTCCCTCACTTTAAGAAGTAGTGAAATGCGTAGCATATACACCTTCACTATAAGAGCTCCCCTCCGTAGGTGTTGGTTGGACAGGGCCTTTGCCATTTTCCTTTCCCCCTTTGGGAGGAAATTTAATAGAGGGCGGGGAGGCAGCAATCTCCTCATTGCTAACTATTCCTCTTGCCCGCTTTAGGGGCGGTTTATTCCTTCAGGGAACTTTACGTCTAGCCATTTTAATAAAACAACACAACATACATTAGATGCAATTCAAAAAAAATTAAAGTCAGAAAACTGCACAGAAAGATTCGCCGAACCCTTTTGGCCAGCCAAGTCGGGCTTGCCAAACGTTCCACATCAAAATCATTCAAAAATGAGCACATGTCGGTGATGATTTGGGCCATTAGGAGGATCAGCGACACCATTTGACAAACTAGAAGTGGTTCACTGAATTCTACAGAACAATGACATGGATTTGGGGTGTAGAAGGGCTATTAGAAGGAACTTTCGGTGAGTCGCCGAGTGAAGTCGATGAGCTCAGGCATATCGCTGAAAGTGATAGAACTCAAACCAACAAAATAGATAATTCAAAGGTGATCTAGGAGACTTTGGGTGAACCGCCGAATCACTCGGCGAGCTCCACCCAGCTTGGAGAGTAGTCTAACTTGCCAGATTTGTACCCTGACGTTCAAAATCTAGCCCGCAGCCCACAAAAACAAAATGAAATTATCGCTCTATGAAATTAGACTTATATCCATACTGCTCATGCCTACGGGGTAGTAAGACTTCCCCTTATTTGTCCAATATTGGCCAATTAACGTCTTTTGCCCTGAAGAATGACGTCAACCGCTCTTTCATTTTGCAAATCTCAACAATTAGCACAATTTGGGGTTACTCAGACTTCACCCCACTAGATCCACGACAAATTCAACACAACCTAGTAATTTTAACATTCTTAGACATGGGAATTCATGATTTAAGGCCAATTAACAATGATTTAAGTTAAATACAGGTAAACGAAATACCACACGATCAATAAATCACATTAAGCACAAAGAACAACCACAAAATGATCATGCATTCGATTTCAACAAAATGTAACGCGGGGTCTAGAAAATAATCCTTATATGCCATAAATTTGTAAAGCTAGGCAAGAAAGGAATCCAAGAATCCTCCTTGAATTGTTAATCCTACAAAAAATTAAGAAAACTAGTACGAAAACACTAAACTATGTGGTTGTCATTGTTTGGAAGTCGAAAAGTATGAAATGAAGGAGATTTCTGAATTTAAAACGGTTTGACTCTTTTTAAATCTTCAGTTCGCGCGCCTGTCGGTGATCACCTCTTACGTTGCCAACCCACTCAGCGATGTGCTGAGCAGTACTTTGGCTAGCCATTTTTATAGAAACCCCATCAAATTAGGATTTTCCAACAACGGTCCTAGTCCAGCCCGCTGACTTGTTTGGTGAGTCACCTAATGGACCTTTGGCTTGCCTAATTGCCAATTTTTCAAGAATATCAACTTTTCAACATGCACATTCAACACCCGTTATTCATACAATAATATTAAAAACATAAAATCTTGGGTTGCCTCCCAAGAATCTCCTTATTTAACATAGTGGCACAACGTGGATACGCTTTCATAGTTCATTTTTCGGGTTAGCCAAGGTATCACTTGGTAGATCCCCTTTTTGCCTTGCGTTCAAATAAGATGATATTTGACCCTTCCACTTTATTGACAATTCTTGCAAACATTTCTTCCGTGCGAAAGTTCTCAGGGTCTGCCCTTTGCTCCTTTGGCTTTTGACACTCATGGGGTGAAACGTCGCTTTCTTTGTCACCATCTTGTTCCCTCCAATTAGTCCTACGGTCACGCTATTCTCTTTGATTTGCAAGAAAATTCACTTCCTCATTATATAGAGTCTCAAAGTGTGCCTCCTCAGGGTTTAATCTACCAACACCAACAACATTTACACTTTTCAACCCATTACCCATCACATTTTTAGATAAAATATAAATCTGGGTCATCATTTTTGCCATAGTTTAGTCTGACTACTGGTATTTTTCTATCTGCTCCTTCGTCATCCTAAAGGTTAGAGGAGAAACTTGGTCCTCCCTAGTGTGCCATGCTTTATTAATTTTAGTCATCCCACCAAGGAGAGTTGCCGCTACCTCAAAGGGTTGCCGCATAATATTCCCTTGGACAAGCTGATCAGCCACACTTTTGTTCATCGAGTTTAGACTGTGGTAAAAGTGTTGTAACAACACGTTTTTTGGAAGCCCGTGAGTCAGACATTAAAGTAATAACTTTCAAAATCCCAGCCACGTCTCATGGATTGGCTCACCCTCTAAATGTTTGAAGCCCTGAATATTATCTCTTAATGCCATCATATTTAAAGGAGGAATGAAACTTACGTAGAACGCCTCAGTAAGTTCATCCCAAGTGGTAATGGAATCCCTTGGTAGATCAGCTAACCATTTGGTTGCTTCCCCCATCAATGAAAATGGGAACAACCGGAGACAGACTGATTCTTGTGAGATGTTTTTAAATGAGAATGGACCACATACATCCACAAAGTTCTGAATATGATCGTGGGGATCCTAATGAGCCAACCCTTGAAATAATCCTTTCATTTGCAAGAGTTGCAACATTGTACTTGTTACGTGGAAGACAACATTTCCTTCAACAAGAAGTAGACGTATAACACCTACGCCACCTGATTGAATTGGGTCATTGACATCATTCAGATTTCCAATGTCATCTTGGTGACCAAGTTGGCTACCGTTACTTTCGTTCACACTCATCTCGTCCTATGTTCACAAAAAGCCAACAACAAACAAAATAACAAGGTAAGTCGATTCAACTAAAACACAAGAAGATCATAATCTAAACTTCAATAATAGAATTCTAAACACCACTCCCCGGAAACGGCATCATTTTTTATAAACGCTCAGGTACACCTCATGCAATACTAGGTGTAGGCGATCATAATCTAGCATAAACTCCAATAATGAGTTGGGGTCGAACCCATAGGGAGCGGTACATGTTCGAATTCAATGACGAAGTTATAAATGTGGTCTAATCAGTTATATGAATATAAATTATCTAAATCACTAAAGTAAATCAAAGGGGTTGACAACGAATGTCAGATGGGGGAATTGGTATGCCAATTAGTAACTAAAACAGTTACAAAAATAGGGGAATCAGTAAGTAGAGAGAAATTCTCTGGGATGTGATCGATTATATGCTAATTTCTCTATATGGGTAATTGTAATTTACTAAAAATTGTTGAATCTCTGTGGGTAGGCTAGAATATAGATGCAACAACTTTCTCTCGAACAACTATTATGATTCAAGCGAGTTCTCTTGAATGTCGACAAGCTTAACACTACAAACAGCCCAATACCTCAATTTATTGACTCTCTCTCGAGCTAGATAGGTAGAATCAAGTTTAGATTTCGCTCTCTCAAGCTGAGCCCACAACAACCCAATCACTACAATCATCAGTTGAAAACCTTAGTTCTAAACCTCTTTCTTAAGCAAGCCTTGTACACTAAGTTAGAATTGCACTTGCAACTACAATTCATGGATTAATACACAACTATCAATTAAACCCACTTCAAATTAGCATTTAAATAAGTAAAAAAAAATACCTATAGGCTAATTAAAGCAAAAAATCACATGATCACACACTATAAAAAGGAAGAAACAATTACCAATTATGTTGTCCATGAAGTGGGTATTGGTTCTCAAATCTCTACAATGCTTCAAATGAACTTAATTTAAAAACACAATTGAAAATTTCTCAAAACAAAGTCTCAAAACCAAAGCTCTAAGTTCCACAATGGAGAAATTACTCGGGAAATAAAACTGGACTTGAGAATCAATCTTTTTTCTGTTATTTGAAATTCTATTTATATTTGCCCAAATTTTGGCCTTCAAAACCACTAGGAAAAATAAGTCGAGCGGCACCGACCAAATTGACAATGCACAAATGGTCCCCTTCCATCATCGACTTGCTTTGGCTCTTGAACCTCAGGTTCTGTAACATTAAGCGATCACGATTGAGGTTCTCCAATCCATTCGGAGGTCCACCGACTGTCCATGTCCATAACCAAGTTAGTTCTTCCTAGGGCTAGCATGCTGGAACTTTTGGTGAGCTGAAGAGAAACTCGGCGGCTCACTGAGTGGTCTTGGCGATCACCAGGTTTGGCTTTCTTCAACTTCTTCAACTTTTTCTCTCCTTTTTGACAAGTAATTTCCTTGCCTTGTTCCTTAGCCTTCATTGCTGCAAATCAACACTTTAACATCAGTGTAGAGCAGAAATTATGCATTGAGGACAATAAAACTATGAAAACAAAGACCTAAATGAGTCAAAATTGCAGACTCATCAATGGGCTACGACCCGACCAATCTCATTTATGTAATAGATGGCTTGTCTAGACATTGATGTACTTCTGCTTATGTCAAACTTTTTACATTATTATGAGATTTTCTTGTTTTTTTCTATTATATTGTGTATATGTATGTGAAGTGGCTTGTGTAAGGCCTTTCAGGATCTTATACGTCATGTCATGTCTAGGGTGTACTTTGGATCGTTACATCATCCATAAATATATTGCTTTGCTTTCAGGATCGACTTATGCTAGGCTATTAGCCCCTGGCCTACAACCCATAATTATAAACATTCTTTTTACATCATTTCTTTAATCTTTGAGATTGTTCATAACTCTTTTGAGCTTTGGGACTATAGACCTGTGATGTAGACATGTGAATAAAAGACTTGAGGCAACAACAATGAAATAAGAAACAAATGTAACATCAATGTAGAAATACTTATGAATTTATATGACACATTTAATCTTATTAGGCTAAAATTATTTAAAAATGAGCCATGAAGACACACGATAAAATGAGGGCCTGACGTTTACAGCCCAAAGCAGTCATAAAAGAAGCATAGAACTAATGTTCCACCCTGATTTCAAGAGTTTAGGGGTAATCAGCTTGGACAAATAAGTGAAAACCAAAGTTCAAAAGTAGCGGGTCATCAAGAGCATAGAAGTACAATACCATCAATGCCTTCTCAACAACCTTGTAAATAATGTGGAAGATATCATCTAGGTGCATGTAGTCTTGGGGCGGATGTTTGTTTTTGGTGTGGTATAGCCTACTAAATCATTTGTTGCATCATCATCATCAACACCTTCTTTTGGTAGGGGACTACAGATGCCTACATGTCGTGGTAGAGGATCTAGAGGAGCAGCTAGTTCTAGTGGAGTTCATATTCACACATATGCTCTAAGGGGTCGATAGAATTTGGAAGCTTCACTGGATGTGGTTACTACATTATCCATCATTTCACATATTATATGTGCATTAATTTATTTTGGGTCTACATTATCATATGTCACTCCACTGATTGCTGGGAAGCTAAAAAGAACACCATAATTATTGGCAAAGCCATTTGAAGTGTCTACACCAATTGGAGAGTCTATTATAGAAAAAAAGGCTTACCGTAATTGCATTGTAACTTTTTCTAATTGTGATACATTGGCTGACCTAGTTTAGCTGGAAATGGTAGATTTTGATGTTATAATGGGTATGGATTGTTTCTTGTTAGGCTACGGTAGATTGCCGAACTAAGATGGTGCATTTCCATTTTCCAAAAAGGCGTTCCTCGAATGGGAATATAATATTAAGCTGCCAAGAGGTAAGTTTATTTCTTATCTTAAGGCGAAGAAGATGATGTCCGAAGAATACATATGTCATCTAGTAAAGAGGGTAAGATGTAATAGCATGTACTCTTCATATGTTACTTCTATCCATATAATACTTGACATAACCTTCTGGTATAGGTGAGGAACCATATTTTTTAGATTAGTAGTATTGGTGTAAAATAGATTAGAAGGTGTTGTTATGCCTTGCATATTGCAGAATAAGTAATGCCTTCCAAATTAACCTCGACGGAAGTATTTAAACCAAGATAGTAAGGTGGTATTTTAGCTTAAAGTTTATAGTGAAATGTTAAGTTAAAGCAAAAAGGAATAAGATTTAGAAAATGAAATAAAATAAGTGAGTTGCTTTCTTGACTTAACTAAGCTAATAGATTACAAGTAGGTACATAACTTACTTAGACTTATTGACCAGCCTAAAGGATCAAGTAGGTGCATCACCTACTAAGACTCGTTTGACCATATTGGACAAACTACACTAATACCTACTTGCATTAATTCTGGCCCAACTTGAGTATCACACCTCAGAATTTGCTAGCCTAAGCAAGGGTTCAAGTGAGTGGTTACAATCCTAGGATTTACCCTTGGAACCCTCCATGAAAGCCTCACGAATTGTGAAGGGCACCACGAGGCGTGGTGGTGCCTGTAGGCCTTAGGTAGTAGCCAACCAACACTGCCTCACCTTCCACGACCACCATGAATCCTCATGGTGGGGACCACAGTTCATGGTAATGCTCGTGGTAGGCTAGGCAGTAGTTAGTCAAGCTGCCCCAAAAAAGGACCCTCCCCACGATCCACTAGACGGCTCGTGAAGGCCACCACTTGCCGTGAAAGGGGTCGTGGTCCTAAGTTAGATTTTAGCGGAAGAGGGGTGGAAAAACCAAGCCACTGGTCAAGGGACCACGGGCATCACTACGGGCCGTGTGACCCTTGAGGGACGTGGTGCTCCTTGTGGTAGTAAGTTGGCAACTTCAGTTCAAGGGTTTTCGGGTCTTTTCCAATTTTAATTAAATCAAATCTATGTTGTTTTGCCTCAGTCTAGGACCCCTAAATAAGTGATTATAACACCCAATCTCACTTATTCAAATCATTATTTGCCAACCCCAAAAGCAAAATCAATGTTCTTCCTCCCCAAAATATTTCTCTCTCTAGAAACTTGAAGAAGAAGAAGAAGAAGAAAGGATTATAGCTAGGATCAAGGTCAAGTCTCAATTTCTCCATTGAAGTTAAGCTTTTGGCTTTGAGGTATTGTAACATCCCAAAAAATAGTAGACCACACTAGAGCATGATTGAATAATGCTATCAAAGACACTTCATCCAATACTAAGTGTCAACGATCATTATGTAGTAATATAACTCAACTAAGTGAGTTGGGGTCGAGTCCCAAAGGAGTAGTTTGTAATTGATAATCAATAGGCAAGTATGAATATGCTCGAGTCAATCATAGCTAAAAATATTTACGAATAAAAGCATTGTTCAAATTTGGGTTGACACAAGTGTCAAATATCAGGGGGATTTGGTTTCAATTATCAAATATAAGAGTAAAAATACGAAAATAACAAGTATAGAGACGAGTTCTTAGGATGTGACTGGATTATGGGATAATGTAAACAATTGGGTAATTGCAATTAATAGTGAATAGCTGTAATTTAGTGAATAACCTAGACTTTAGTGGGGATAAACTTTCTCTCGAACAATTTACCTCAAATCAAATTGGTTTCTCTCGAACACCAATAAGCAACAATTAAGAACAACCTTCACTTTAGTCCATTCACCCTCTCGAGCTAAATGTGTAGAAAAGGGTTTAGGGTTCACTCTCTCGAGCTGAACCCATGACAACCCAATACCCACAAACCATCGATTCAGAAATTTTAGTTTTAAAACCTCTCTCGAGCAAGCCAAAAACACGAAGTTAGGATTGTATTTGCAACTACAACCCATTAATTTCAACCATAATTACTAAACGAAATCACTTTTAAACATCATTTACACTATCAATTAACAATACCCAACAGCTAAATCAACCCATAATCATATAATCACACCCCAAGAATTGGGGTTTTAGCTAGATATCATAAAAACATAAAAATCGTTACTGAGTTGTGTTTCCATTATTGGGTAAGATTGATATATTCTTTACAAAGGTCTAAGATGAAGAATATTCAACACCCATTTCCAATTTCTTAGAAATTGAAATCTTCAAATCTTCAAAGCTATTTTATTAGTATATCACTTCTATTGTAAATGTAAAATTTAATATGTTCAATACTAGTCTCCGTATTTCATTCGTTGTAACTGAATCTTGCACTTTTCTTGTTATCCACCATTTTACCTGTGTATTATCTGTCCTTACAATAAATTTGTTAGCTAATAAACATTTATATATTGAATATAATTCTTTTCTATTTATTTCCCATTTTATTTCTGGGTTTGTAAATGTCCTGGAATAATATCTGCAGTGATGCTCTATTTTTTCCTTATCATATCTGTATTTTAGTACTCCTCCGTAACTTATTTCACTAGCATCTGATTCTACTATATAGGTAAATTTTTTGTTTTCATCTGCAAAACATAACTTTGGTAATTTTTTACATAGTAATTTTATTTTTCGTATTTGTTCTTGGTCTTTATCATCAAAGTAGTATTCTATATCTTTCTTTAATTTATTATGTAATGGTTTTAAATTCTCAGCTAATTTTGGTATGTAAAAACGATTGTAATTTCTTTTTTGTGTCTATCTGTTCATCGGAACTTATTATTTTTTGTACTATATGTGGCTGCATTTTTATACCATTTTTATCTATTTCTATTCCTAGAAACTCTATTTGAGTTTTCATAATTTCTGCTTTTTTCTTACTTAGGCTTATTCCTGAGTATGTAACAATATGTATGAATTTTTCTAATAATTTTATATGCTCATCTTGTGTTCGTGAGTATAATAATATATCATCTATGTATATTATGCAATTTTCTAGTTGGCTAAAGTAATTATCCATAAAATGTTGGTATCTTCCTGGTGCGTTTTTATATCCAAAGGGTAATACATTCCATTCATAGAATCCTTGGGGTACTGTGAAGGCTGTTAATTTTTTAGATTCTTCTTCTAATTTAAGGTGGTAAAAGCCTGATTTACAATCAAATTTACTAAAATAATTATATCCTTGGACTTGTCTTATTTTTAATATCTTATTTGGGATTTAATAATTATATGTTTTAGTTTTGGCATTTAGGTTTCTATAATCAATAACCATTCTACTTTTTCCTGCTATGTTTGTTTACTATAAATGCTGGACTTGTATGTTTGCTATTGCTTTCTTGTATATATTTATTTTCTAATAACCCTTTTATATGCATTTTGAATTCTTTTAGATCATCAAAATTGTATTTTAATGGTTTTTGAGTTATTATACTATTTTCATTAATTAGTTCTATTTTTACCTTTGTTTTGTGTTTCTCCCATCCTTTTAAGGGATTTTCGCTATACAATGGTTCTAACTGTTCTTGAATGATTTTTAGTTTATCTATTGAGAATATTATTAATTCTATCTTATGATCACTTGTCTTGACATTTTCTAGTTTTTGAGTAATTTTTTCACTTCCTTTTATCCATGGGGTAGATTTTCTATTATTGTTGTATACTCTTTTAGCTCCTACTTTATGTTTACATGGGGTAGTAAACCACCAATGTGTTTTTGTTATTTTATGTGGGTATAATTTTTCTAAGAATGGCATTCCTAGAAACATATCTTTGTTCGTGAATTCATAACTATATATTTCTTCTATGGTTAATATTTTATCCCATATCTGTAATTTTATATTTGTTGCTTTGTTGTTTATCATACTTCCTTCATTGTTAAATCCTGTTACTACTATTGGGGTTTTTAATTTTTCCCATTTTTCTTCTGGTAACAATTATGTTTACACATATTAGCTTCTGCTCCTGTATCTATCATTGGGGTATAATATCTATTATAATATTTTTCCACTATTACTTTTGCAAGTATGTATATTTTCATATTGTTCTTTTTATTATTATTTTATTATTTTTATGAGTTATGGTTAATTGTGTAGCTTCTAAGTTGTATGGCTTCATTTCTTCTAGCCATTTTATTCCTAGTATGATATTTCTATTTCCTTGGTAGATTTTGAATCTGATTAGTATTGGTATTCCTCCAATAATCATCTCTTTTTCTACTATTTCTTCGGTTTGGAATAATTCTTTAGGTAGTTCTAAGCATTCTTGCTATTTAGTAATTATTTTATCTTCTGCTACTAGCTCTTTTATTATGTAATTTTCTTCTTGTCCAGTATCTATTATTATAATATATTTTCTTTGTTCTAGTATTCCTGTGACATAATAGTGGTATGGTTCTATTTCACTTATTTCTACTGATTTTCTTGATGATTGGGGTGTTTCATAATTATAGTTTTTTATTCTTTTGGAAGTACTTATCCTATCACTGACTATTTCTAGATCTTCTACTATATCTATTTCTTTATAGCTATAGTCATTGTTATCTATTACTGTAACAATTTGGTCAAATGGATTTTCTATCTTTATCCTATTTATTTTATATTTTGCTGTTATTTTGTGTTTTGTTGTTAATACATATAGATTTTTATATCTTGCTGTAAATATTTTACTTCCTGGGGCTAGTTCTATCCCTGACATTTTCCAGTATAATACTAATGATTTATCTATATTTTCTATCATTTATAGCTACTGAATAATTAGCACTTATTATAAATTTAATTTTTTGGTATATTAAATTTCCTTTTACTGCACTTATTATACTTTTTTCTATAGGTTCTATTATTCTATCATCTGCTAAGTATATTTCTATAGGCGTATCTATTCCTTCTCTAAAGAATGCTTTTATCAATATTTCTGTCCCTCCTAGGTGTACATCTTTTATTGGTTCTTTTGCTTGAATTACCTGTATTTCTTTGTTTATTATTCTTTTGTTTATTATTGGTATTTTTGTTTTTCCTTTAGTATATTGCAGTCTATTATACGTTCTTTTTGGCTTACTACATAATATTCTTCTTTTTGTCTTTTAAAAATATTTTTTATCATAGGGATTTTAAATATTTTTTCTACACTTAAATCTAATTCCTTTCCTTTTATCTGTTCAAATATGTTAATGTCGAATATTATTTTTTGTTCTGAAGATTCTTCATTTATATGTTCTTTTTTATCTACTATCTGTACATCTTTTTCAGTCATTATCAGATATGTTTAATTTTCCTATTTCTTCACTTTTAGATAATTCATATATACTATCGTCACTATCAAGTTCATAGTCTAGGTATTCTAATTGCATATATTCGTCATTATTTATTATTATTTCAGCTATTTGTTTTTTCTTGGGATTTTTGGGTAATTTACAATCTTTAGCTATATGTCTTAATTTTCCATAGTTATAACATGTACATTAAGTTATTTTTTCTTTTTTGCTTTATATGGTCTTTTCTT
>JAJOOO010024035.1:0-10085 GCA_029582685.1 Solanum piurae
GAGGAACTATTACCTCAAGCTGGAGTGGAATCGGAAGGAAAGAGGTGAGGGTACTTGGACTTCATGGCTGCTTCTGCTTCCCAAGTAGCTCCCTCTACGGACTGACTCCTCCACAAAACCTTGACTGAAGCGACTTCTTTGTTTCTCAACCTTTGAACCTGACGATCAAGGCTTTCAACTGGTACTTCTTCATAAGTGATACTATCCTTCACATCCACACTTTCTAAAGGTACAATAGATGCTAGATCACCCACACACTTCTTCAATAGCGAAATGTGAAAAATTGGATTCACTGCTGCTAGTTCAGTTGGCAACTCTAACTCATACACCACTCTACCAATCCTTTTCAAGATCTTGTAAGGGCCTACATATCTAGGACTGAGCTTCCCTTTCTTGCCAAATCTCATCACCCCTTTCATAGGCGACAGTTTTAGAAAAACCCAATCCTTAACTTGGAATTCTAGTTCCCTTCTCCTTACATCTGCATAAGATTTATTGCGACTCTGGGCTATCTTAAGTCTATCTCTAATGAGTGGCACTTTCTCCATAGCTTCATGAACTGAATCTGGCCCTATCAAGTTGGCTTCACCTACTCATCCACCTAAGAAACACATAAGCGACCATCTACCCCTTGGGAGAAAACCTCTACTTTCTGCTGTTGAACTGCACCTTCTGACTGAAATAATATAGGATCATTTTCATGTTTCCCTTAACCTCCGCTACTAATGAAGGTTCTGATCTATTCTGGACTATCACACCACCTTCTGGTGTGTTAGTAAGACTAATTCCTAAGAGAGCAAGCCGATGGACATCTTTTTCTACTTTCTTCCCTTTTTTCTCAATATGTGCTACACCACCCTCTAGATTCACCTCTTTTTGGCCTTAAGGTAAGAGATAATCAACATATAGACACTGAGCTACTACCCTTCTATTCTAAGACTGGCTCATTTGGAAATTGGAACTGAACAACCTGAATTCTACAATTGAGTGAGGCATGAAAGAACTGAAACCAATCCATGCCTAGAATTATATCGAAATCCACCATTTCTAACTCTACAAGATCTTCTTAGGTGACTTTCTGAGAGACTAAGATAGGACAGTTTTTGTATACCCATCTAGCTATAACTAGGTCACCAACTGGGGTAGAGATTGAGAAGGGTTCTGAAGGATTTTCTAAACTAACTCCTGAGATTACTGCTATAAGGAGAGTTACAAAGGTAAGAGTAGCCCTTGGATCTAACACTATAAAACATCTAGTGAAGGACTCGAAACGTACCAGTGATCACATCAGGAGAATATTCCTGGTCCTGGTGAGCCTGGAGAGCATAAAGTTTGTCTTGGCACTGACTGCCACCTGTATAAGATGACACACCCTGCTGAGTTGGGCGACCTGCCGGTACTATTGGAGCTGTAGACTGAGCCCTAGTAGTGTTACCTTCTTGCCCCTTCCTGGCAGAAGGGCAATTCTTCACCCTATGACCAGACTGACCACACCCAAAACATCCTTCCTTGCCTGCAAGACACTCGCCTGGATGGTTCTTACCACACTTTGGACAAGTTGGGTAGGTCCTATTTCCTGAAACATGTCCGTGAGACTTAGAGCCTGGTGCCCTACTATTTTGATCTTGTCGAAACTGTTAGTGATTTCCACCACCCGATTTCTGCTGAGAGTACACATAGTTCCCTATTCTAGCTTTCTTGTTTACCTTAGCGATTTCCCTAAGCTTATCTCTCTCAACCTGCTAATTGTTCTGGTTGGTCACACTCTGAGCCAACAACTGGATATCGTTCTAAAATTTAGCATTCGAAACTTTCTGATCTGGGACTAGAGGAGCTGCGTTAGCATTCCTGGCATTCACATTCCTGGAGTTAGCTCTACGGGGAGGCATGATCGCTGAAATGTAGAATGTCGAGTAAGAATAGAATTAGATCATACCTTACGCACAATAAGAATATCAAGAAAGTGAAGTTTTTCTAAAGCACTTCATAGCCTCCTTCTCATTAGATGTGGTGCACTTTAAACCTATAAAAATGACTCTACTTAGTGTGGCTTTTTAGACATCCTACGACTCTTAAACCAAGTGCACTGTACCAAGTTGGTCACGCCCCGAGACTGCCCCCGAGATGCGGACACGGGACCTAGGACCACAACTGATCCCAAGATAACCCTGTTGGCATGATCATGAGCATACTAAAGATAATAAACTGATGCGGAAGCTAAATCATAATTAAAATGAAAAGATGGGGAATACCCATATACTATAACTGAGATAAATTAAACTGATGAGTTTAATACAAAGAAGATATTAACTCAATTCTAAGCTGAATCTAACTATATCTGAAAATAGCCTCTTACTGACTAGAAATGCTAGGACAGGCCCCAACTAAGTCTAGCAAAACTGAAACTAAAGGACTAAAATACTGAAAAGAAACTCATGACTATTGTTCTCGGAGAATGAAACTCACCACTGATTCTATTGAACTGGAGATCGGGAACTGATCTAAGCGTGATCTGGATGCTGAGAACCTGAACCAACATCACGAGAAGATGTAGTACAGAGTATGCGTGATTACTTGAAAGGTACTGAGCATGCAGGATAGAATAAAGCTGAAATAACATATAACTGAATAAAGCAAATAAGCAATGATATAATCTGAACATGATATAGATACTAAATGTTGAGATAACTGAATGCAGTGACCAATTTATAACATACTGACACTGAATACTGGATATACTGATAAATGGTCAATGCAATAGAATCTGACTGAACTGTGGGAGCTACTAATAATCGAAAATAAAACCACATGAGCTAAATGTAGAGTCCGATGTATATGCCCCATCGAGAGGACCCAATATACCCTGCCAGAGGTACAAAGGCATGCTGGCGTGATCATTGAAATGATGCCCACAGAGGGGACTTACAATCTACTTGGCTAGTAGTTCTGGGACTATTTGGGTACGATGAACCCTAGTCCAACTCGGTATTATGCTACTCCCAATGGATTAGGTAATCAACACATTATGATTGAATTTCTGTAAGTTACTGGATAGCTCGAACTGAGCATGCAAACTGAGAAATGCAACAATTAAACTTATATTGATGCATTAATAACTGAGGCATGTATAACTGAATAACTGAAATATCTGACCTAGCATGTGTAATTCAAGAACTAAATAAATACATAGATAGGGTTCTGGATTTCATGTAATAAACTGAATATTAACATACTAATCTGATTTGGATCATTCTAACAGCTAAGAACCCAATAATTCTAACATTGAAGAAACCCTAGGTTTAGTCATAATAAGGGAATCAAGAAATTGACTGAAAACTAGGGACCTAATGGGTGAAAGGAACCCACTAGTGAAGTCCCACATCCTTGATGAAGAATTCCACGAAGAAATCCTTCGATTTAAGGGATGGAACTGGAGGAAACTTGTTGAGTTCTTGAACTAGGGTTCTTGACCTCTTTCTCCTCTTAGCCTTCTAATTTTTCTAAGTTTTGAAGAATGATCTGACTAAGGTAAGTTCTTGTTATGTTTCTAGGCTTAAACTGACTAAAACCTCATAATTTAGGGTCTAAACGACGTAGTATAGGGGTCCAATAAAATAGAAAAAGGCCAAAAGACCCCTGACTTAACTGTTGTCGGAGTGATCGACAGACGGGACCTATGGCCTGTAGGTCAATCTACGGTCCGTAGATTGGGTCCGTAAGTTAAGCCTGCTCGACATGCCTTCACTAAAACGAGCATAACCTTTTACTCAGAGGTCGGATTTTAGCAAACTCAGCGGCGTTGGAAAGAGGATTCAATTATCTATCTTATCATAGGTCATGGGACACATAATTCTTTTTGTGCTGGGAATTATGACTATCTGAAGTTGACCCAATCAATAATTTCCTCTAATTGGTTGTTGACCCTCACTTACGGTCAGACCTACGGATCGTAGATCGAATGACGGTCCGTGCTGGTTGGCCGTAGTTCATGTAAGAAGGTTGGGTAAAAGGGGTCTTGATCCACGGACCGTGGTCTGACTTACGGACCGTAGGTCTGTCCGTGGGTCGAGACTTGGCCGATTTTCTGAGTTGGGTTGCAGTGTCCATCTACGGACCACCAGCACAGACCGTAAGTAATCCTACGGTCCGTAGGTGGTGCCCGTAGCTTCTGATTTTTCTGAATTTTTTTTTGGGTCTGATTTCTGAGGTGCTACAATTTGAATCTGCCAATAACCTGATTTTAAATCAAACTTTGAAAATATAATAGCATCATAGACTCTATCCAATAAATCTTTTTTATTAGGGATAGGGTACCTAATCAATTTCAAAGCCTTGTTAAGATGTTTATAATTTATTACCAGTCTGGGTGCACCTCTCTCTTGTTTAGCGTGTTTATTAACATAAAAAGTTGAACAAGACCATGATGATTTAGAATGCCTTATAACGCCTTTCTAAAGCAAAGAATTAATTTCTTTTTTGCATTACTCCAGATAATCAGAATTCATCTGGCAAGTGGTTAAAACCACTGAAGAAACTAGTACTATTGATAGCGATCATCAGACTTTTAGATTATTAGCTAAAAATGATTTGTCCCCTTATAGGGATATTTACAGGTTTATGCATATTGGCTTGATCCAGGTGGTATTTAAGCCCCTAACTTTGAGAGGTCTACCAGAAAGCTTTATAATAGCTCTAAGAGATGGTAGAAATCCCTTATAGGGACTATACAAACTAGTCTAGCTTATGGACCAGTTTATTTTAATGCTTATCCTAATTTGCAGATTTCATTGCAAGATGAGAATTCATTAAGTTCTCTTATGCCTAATGTTAAACTTCATGGTTATGATTATATGCTTGGAACTAAAGTTGTTTGCATATGCTATAGAATTTATTATAAAATCTTACATACTTTGAATCCTATGTGTAAGATGATTGACTTTAAAAATGAAACTATTCTTATAAAAACTAATTTTGGTAAATCAAAGGTTGTCACTCGAAGACCTATCAGGTGGGAAGAAATTGATTTTCCACAAGAGTGGGTTATTGAGGGTGTTGCCCAACCAAAAAATAATATTAATGATGAAGTTCCAGAAATTGAACAATTTAATGATGGAACTGTAAAAATTAAATTTTCTGATTCTCTAGCTGTTTATAATAAAAATGAATATTATAGCATGTCTTCTAGACTTTCTCGTTCTGATTCATCTTATATATCTACTGTTGATTATATTGTCCAGGTTCCTTCTAGAGCATCTACTTCTCAGATTAGAGAAAATTATAGATGCGATAATATAAAAATTGATAGAGATAATATTGCTAGACCTATTCCTAGGCCTTGCTCGGATTTAAATATAACTGAATCTGAAATGAATTTTCCAGATGGAATTTCTACTTAATCTAGTTTTATGATGACTAAAAACCAAATTGATTTTAGCCCGGGGTCACCGACAAGAGAAAAGATTTCTAAAGAATTTTAGAAATCTAGATGGAAACCTTTTTGAAAATGGTTCTTTAAAAATTTTAATAAAGAAGAACAGATTGGTATCTGAACAAAATGTTCTTATTGCTTTTGTCCTGTGGTTTTTGAGTAAACATGTTCATAATTACATCTCTATGATGGAATTTTTTTTTACGTTAAGTAACGGGGAAATTACTAAGTCAGTCTTTCCCCCATTACAATCTTTTCAAATTTATAAGGATGATAAGACTGTTTATTTTAATCCTCTTTTAAAATTATTTGAAGATAATACTGCTTTAGTTACTACACAACATATTAATGTTATGATTAAGCAACATAATTATGCAAATATTAGGAGAGCATATTGCTTCTATTCATGATAAAGTGGATAAACTACTTACTAGACTCGGTTCAAATTCTAAAGGAAAAGAGAAAGTGGCTCATACCAGTACTCAATCTCCCCCAGAAATCGGTGACTTCAAGTTGAAAGACTTTTCAGATCTGGAGGATTTTTTGGAAAAAATCAATAAAAGGCATTAATCTAAAGCCTTTAAAGGTTGATAACCTTTCAGAGGGAGAAAACAGTCATAAAAGAGAATTTTCTGATAGATTAATAAAATCTCATAAAAGTATGCAAGAAAGCCGGTCCAAAGGATGTACAACTATCCTAAACCTACTCCCCAGGACGTGCTCTTGGAAGAGCATGAACATATTATAACTAATAGTTATAATGGGAAAGAAATCTATGAATGGAATATAGATGGTTATACAGATAGACAAATTTATACAACTGTACATAGAATGCTCATGTACAACACTATCTGTAAAACTAACAAGAATAGTGATAAAACTATTGCTGATATGATAACAACATGTTTTACTGGTTAATTAAAAGAATGGTGGGATAACTATCTCAACCAAGAGCAAAGGGATAAAATTATCCAAGTAGTTAAATAGGAAGGAGAGCAGAATTTTACCCAAAATGCGGTTTATACTGTTGTTCTTAATATTATAAAACATTTCTCAGGAAGATGGTCAGATAATAGTGAGACCATAAGAACTTTGCTCCAAAATCTTAGATGCAAGACTCTTACATATTTTAGATTTTATAAAGATGTCTTCCTTAGAAGAGTTATGGAGCTGCCAGAGTGTAATAGCACTCATTGGAAATCCAAGTTTATCGATGGTTTGCCAGCCCTTTTCGCAGAAAGAGTTAGGAAAACTCTAAGAGGAGAAGGACATAGTATTAACTTTGATGATTATACTTTAGAATGCCTTATAAGGCCTTTCTGAAGCAAGGAATTAATTTCTTTTTTGCATAACTCCAGATAATCAGAATTCATTTGGCAAGGTCTTGCTTTTGTAGGAATATTATCCTCAATAAAGTTATCCTCATATGGGAGGCTAACTACATGTTTTTTCCTATTCCAAAAAGCATTTGGATGATCTCCATAGATATCAAGGGAGAACTGATTTTGTAGAATAGCAATCTTGTCCTGTAATTTAGGATTTTGAAGAATATTATCAACCTCTACTATAAATCTCTCCTTTTATAAAACTTACTTGATTGTTTCTCAAATTCAATTTTGAAGTTAATTCATTTATCATTCGCGTAAAAGGTTTGGTAATGAATTCTAATATAAAAGTTTTTTCATTCCAAGTAACAATAATTTTTTTACTATCCCAATAAGTGAGGGGAAAAATATCATTGATAAAGGGTACTCCCAAAATAATCTGGTTAGTGATATCCTTTACTAAAACAAAGCTTTGAGGAATACAACTTTTCCCTTTGCAAATAAAAGCTTTAGGCAATTTAAATTTAATACCCATTTTACTGCCATTTTCTGATCTAAGGCTATGGGTAGTTTTATGAAAATACCTAGAAGGAATAAGTCCTTCTTGAATACAATTCAAATCAGCAGCATTATCAATAAGAGCAATAAATTATTTTTTTATAGTTATAATCTATAAGAAGAGTAATTTTAGTATAAAACTTTTGGGAAGTGAATGTTTTTAAGCTTTGTAAAAAATCTCCTTTATTATTCCCAAAATTAAGATTTTAAAGAAAATCTAGGTTATTACTTTCTCCTTCAAAAGAAGATGAAGATCCTGAATTCTCACTCAATTCTTTCCGACTTTCGATATTATCGAGTCTTACTTCTATAATGAAATTCTTTTCTTTTTGACGAAGAATTTCTTCTTTGAGATTATTAATCTCTTGTTTTAAATCGCTAATAGTAGTAGGGGAACTTATAAGTTTCCTTCTTTCTAACATAAGATTCTTAACTTCTGCCATGGTGTAAGAACCTTCTTTGGTAGGAATTTCCTCCGTAATATGGGTTTGGGAAGTGGAAGGTGTATTACTAATTTTATCAATAATCTGAGCTCTTATTTCCGGATCTTTCACAGTTTGTAAGAGCTCTATGACTTTGTCATTATCAATGACAAAATCAGATACAAGATATAGCAGTCAGGAGGAATCCTCTACTAGTGAAAATCTCAAAGCTCTTAACAAAGAAGTTGATCATCTGGTATATAATCCGGGGAGGTATTTTAGGAATCGTCCACTTATTAAGTAGATCAACGAAGGTTAAAAATCTTCCATGTATTACTTTGGCTAACCCAAATTGGGAAAAGACGGCTGAGACAGACGCATCAGACATAGGATATGGTGGTATCCTAACACAATACTGTCCGTTTTAAAACATTCTTCTAAGAACAGATCTTCCAAAAAAGATTATAGAGAATGGAAGAAAAAGAGGATTGCCAAAAAAGAAAGAAGAGCCGAAGAAAGAAAAGGTGAAAAAAGATTTTATAAGTCTAAACGCAAATATGATAAGTCAGATACTTGCCACAAATGTGGAAGATTTGGCCATTATGCAAGAGATTATAGAGTCAAAGAAAAGATTTTTACCCAAAACGTGGTTTATACTCTTTTTCTTAATATTATAGAACATTTGTCAGGAAGATGGTCAGATAATAGTGAGACCATAAGAACTTTGCTCCAAAATCTTAGATGCAAGTCTCTTACATCTTTTAGATTTTATAAAGATGTCTTCCTTAGCAGAGTTGTGGAGCTGCCAGAGTGTAATAGCACTCATTGGAAATCCAAGTTATTTCTAATGGATCGTTCTGTTCTACTCAAGGGGTCTTTACAAACATAAGTAATCCTGTCAACAGTTAATGAAAGCTTCTACTATCCGGGTTCTCCCTACACTCCCACCTGGCTAACGGGTAATCCAACAGATTCCTTTGATAGCCTTTCATTAACCTGCCTGGGTTACTTTTTCTCGACCTTAGTATTACTGTTCAAAATGTCTTCACAATAGACACCAATGCCATTACTTATAGTAACCTAGTATGTTATAGTTCAACACAAATAATTTAGCCTATCATTTAGCCTAAGTACATAAAGGAAATAAAAATAAAAATAGTACCTGGAGTCGAACTCCACACAAGCTGTTGTACAACCAAGTTGAAAGCTTTTTTATTCAAACTGGCAAACTTTTACAAAAGATATACTAGAGAGAGAGATCGAGAGAGAGGGGGTTATATTATATTATATTAAAATCAGGCACCTTTTCACATTGAAGGGTTGTGATATTTCCAAAGAGTTATAACTCTTTCGATGAATTGTGACCTTTTCGAATGGTTGTGACTTTTCTGCAGAATTGCGACTTTTACGAAGAGTTGTGGCTTTTCTGAATGGTTGTGACTTTTCCATAGAGTTATAACTTATTCGATGGGCGTGACCTTGTTGAAGGATTTTTTCTTTTCTAAAGGGTTGTGACTTTTTTAGCACAATAAGCATTTTTTCATAAATTACCCTTTTGTCTAAAAAAAAGAGGGGTTTCCTCAAAAAATTTAACTACAATTTTTAAAAGTTTTTCATCGTTCTTCTTCTTCTTAAAACACAATATTTAGTATATATTTTATATTTTATATCATATTTATATTATATTATATTATATGAAATTAAAAGAATACATCATTTCACATTGAATGGTTACAATTTTTTCAAAAGAGTTGTGATATTTCCGATGAGTTGTGACCTTTCTTAGGGGTTTTGAATTTTATGATATGCTCATACTACCCTATGTTAACTATAAATGGAGGGGTTTTCTTACATTTTAAAACTATGATTTTTTATGTTTTCTATTCTTCTCTTAAGCTCAGTTAAATTTGAACTCCCTAACATGAATGTGAAGTTAATATAATAATCCAATTAAAAACATCCAATTTAGTATATCTTATATATTTTATATCAATATTTATTTATATTATATTACATTAAAAGTAAGAACTCCAACAATACAATAATAACTAAGTAGCGCACTATGGGCAGGGAGGACAAAGTATATTTAAGAGGTGTAACTAAGAGATATTTAGAGGTGATAAGGTAAAAGTACCTCCCTAGACTATGACCAAAATGCTAGGGATGTACCTTAGCTAAACTAAGTTCCTATTATCCCCCACCCCGAACCTATTTTTTTTGTAATTTTGTGCACCTTTTTTGCTTACGTAGCATCTCTCACGCCCCTCAACTCTGTGGAGTCACACAATGTGCCACGTTAGCCAAAATGTGTACAAAATTATAAAAAAAATGATTTTTTGGGGGGGGGGGGGG
>JAJOOO010024036.1:0-16145 GCA_029582685.1 Solanum piurae
AATATATCTTGTTCTTGTCTATTGATTCAGTGGAAGTGCCATCTTCTTTCTGTTAAGATCTTGTACTTCTCAAGTGTGAAGCTCTGGATGTATTGCGGTCATTTTCCGTTACTTCTTTGTATCCTTACCAACCTAAGTCTTTTTTTCTGATCGTAGTCTGTTCTTTATTGTCGGGTATTAAAATTGTTGCAGAGTTATGACATCTTAAAAGAATATATCTTGTTCTTGTCTATTGATTCAGTGGAAGTGCCATCTTCTTTCTGTTAAGATCTTGTACTTCTCAAGTGTGAAGCTCTGGATGTATTGCGGACATTTTCCGTTACTTCTTTGTATCCTTACCAACCTAAGTCTTTTTTTCTGATCGTAGTCTGTTCTTTATTGTCGGGTATTAAAATTGTTGCAGAGTTATGACATCTTAAAAGAATATATCTTGTTCTTGTCTATTGATTCAGTGGAAGTGCCATCTTCTTTCTGTTAAGATCTTGTACTTCTCAAGTGTGAAGCTCTGGATGTATTGCGGTCATTTTCCGTTACTTCTTTGTATCCTTACCAACCTAAGTCTTTTTTTCTGATCGTAGTCTGTTCTTTATTGTCGGGTATTAAAATTGTTGCAGAGTTATGACATCTTAAAAGAATATATCTTGTTCTTGTCTATTGATTCAGTGGAAGTGCCATCTTCTTTCTGTTAAGATCTTGTACTTCTCAAGTGTGAAGCTCTGGATGTATTGCGGCCATTTTCCGTTACTTCTTTGCATATATATTCTTCCTTCATCCAAGGGCGGGCCTAAATACACCACAATACAGTGACCTTGAATTTTATCAGAGGATAAATAGCATGTTGCTTTTGAGGCTGAAAAAGAAAGTAATCCAGGATAATGCTTATTGCACTGATAAAAAGAAAAAGATAAATGCTTATAGCTTATTATGTTTGAATCTTGTGCACAAAAATGGAAGTCCATGCAGTAGATGTCTTCTTTGCTTTTCTCATTTAAAGCTTGGTTGATCAATGAGATCTCAGATTCTGTTTCTTGTTGATATTGATAAGCCTCACTATTGAAGTGGTTTAAATTAGCATGTAAACCAATTGTCACTATCTTTCAGGATGATAGCATTGCGACATTGAATACCCAATCTTAAGGGGTTCTAAATTATCACACTGGACATAGATTTCACAGTTGATTTGAGATTGTCTGAGGAGGAACTATAATTCCAGCTATAACGTAAATAGTAGAACTAAGTAATTCAAATGAAATTTTACGAGAAAGAATGTGGTAAAGGTGCTCATATTGGCAACGTATCAAAGAAAGGGGAGGAAAGAGCTGCCTGTTGGCATATGCTTTCTTCTGTTCTCTAAAACATAATAGATGCTTCTAAATTCGAAATAAGTCTTGTCAGACTCATCTCTTATTCTTTTTTTTCTCTTTTTATCTTTGCTCAGGAGTACAACCATGTCTGGGAAGATGGGGATGTCAGGTAATGCTCAACTTTGTGTTTTTTTTAGTTTGAACAAATCTTAAGGTTCTGGTTCTGTTAACTTGATTTGCTTTGATCTGTTAATAACTTTATGAAATAGGCTGTGGATCTGTAGACTTATAAGTAATGAAAGTTTAAACCTTAAATAAAGATGTCTACAGGCTACAGCCGTGTTAGATTGGTACTTTTCTCCTCATGTATTCTTCCTCTTCTTCTTGTTCTTCTGTTTTTTTTTTGGTTATTGATATGTGTGCTCTTCCTCATGTTGTTATTGTTAACTCAATAAACAAATCAATGTTTTATTGTGAATTACGGAAAAGAAAGTGGACTTTTGGATTCACAATGAGGAGACTTGATCTGTATGTTTATTTTGAGAAGACTTGAAGTAATCTTGCATTAAACATATTGTTCTAGATCTTCAAAGTTTTGGATTTATCTCGAGAAACATTAGTGATACAATTCGAAGCTCAGTGAGATACATAAATGTGACTGACAAGGGCTTTGTAAGAGATCTTGCATGTTTTATTAGGTGTCTAATGTCTTTCCATAAGCAAAAGTATGAGTAGAGTTGCTCTTTCCCTATTCTTGATCCCACATCTTATGTCTATCAACAAGAGCCCAGCCTCTGGTTCAATCGATAGATAGACCGAAAATGATATTTCTGGATAAAATTAACAGACCTTTCCTTTCCTTACTTGACTTTTGAACTGATCAAACCAGTAGCCAAGTTCATGTGTAAGTACCACGTCCAGGATCTTAGGAAAGGGAAAGCTCAAATGATATCATATGATGGGCTTACTCCTCACTGCTCTACGATTTATTATAGTCATTCTATGTTTCCCACCTAGTCGCTAGCCTTTCGTTTCCTACTTGTGAGAAACATGTATGGTATTGAGAGAGCACACAAGGGTGTGACTCTAGTGGTCAATGAATTGGGGGAGATCCATGAAGTCGTCGGGTTTAGGTATCCAATACCTTGGTGGACAGAGTTACTCAGTACCTGTGTTGGTGGGAGGTAGCAGGTTCTTGGTGTAATTAATTGAGATGCATGTAAGTTGACCCAAACACCACCATCATTTAAAAGAAAAAGAAACACGGTGAAGAGAGAATATACTATTTTCAGAAACATTACATGTTTAAGTAATAAGGGACCAGTCAAATAATATAGCAAAGGTGAAGCTTGTTAGCTTTTGGTTCATTGTTGGATGACTTGAGCTTGACTTTATCACTAAATGGTATAACACGAGGCAGTTCACTTATTTGTCAACAGTGATAAGAAAGAAATTTTCAGGTAGTGAGTTCCATCAGAGAAAATTGCCTACAGTATTATAGTTTGGATTCTACGGCTTTTACTCATTTCCTTCTAATTCTTGGATATTTATCTTAATCTGGCTTTCTTACTGCAGATATACAGTGGAGGAAGTTCCACTTTATGACTCGGCAGAGGATGACTCTTTGCCAGTGATCTCTGGAACTAGTGGAGGAAATGAGCAAACTAAAATATTGAATGACAGTGAGGGGTCTACACTCAAGTTGGTACCAAGTAATACCACATGTAAGAGTTTTAATATTGGATCTGGTTCAACACCGAAGAAGAAAGCCCAACGCCTTCCCAAGCGGAAGGTAAAATCTTCCAGCCGTAAGCAAGTGAATGATGGAGATTTTGCTAAATTGTTCGCATCGAAGGAAGCACGAGAAGAAGTTACCATGTACGAGGTATGATCGCCTTTTCTTTGTAAGACGTCATGGTTGTAGGCAACTTTATCAACTTTTTCTTTCATATTTTTCCATGGGTTGGCGAAGAGGCTAATGTTTCTACTCCATTTAGCTTTGATGAGCTCTTCTTTAGATAAATATATCCATGTACAAGTAAGTGCTCTAAGGAGTAGTAACTGATATACCGCAATCTTCTTTTTGTTCACTTTATGTTGTTATGGTTATTATTTTATTTTATTTTTTGCTTCACCATGGAGCACATATCTTATTCTGCTGTTTATAACCATATCTGTAGCAACCATGAAAACCTAACTGGACCAGAACCAAACTCCTTGATTTTAGGATGACATGTGTACTTTCCTCATTATACTGTTTTGAGCAGAATTTTTTTTTGATTTTTTTGGTGCTTCTCAATTATCAGTAGAGCTGATATCATACCCTTCACTTGGTGGAATTCTCGTTTACACAAATTTATTTCCTTGTATTCTCATGAAGTACGGAAGCATATTTACTGTATTCAAATAGTATATGCTTGTCATAGTGAAAACGTAAGTAACTGCTCATCTCTGTTAAAAAATTCGGAAGGTTCTCAAGAATTGGAATTATGTGGTGTTCCTTGTTGATCCTTCCTTATGTGGATACGATTCCTTTCCTAGCAAAGAAGTTGCACAATTTCTGATAATATTTGCTAATCTGACTGATTAGCCAAACCTCCCACCTTTCTCAGCCTGAGTCCTTTTCTATGTCATTGCAACTCTGTCTGTTAGGCTTTCACATGTTTAATAACAGTAATGGCATCGTAGTAGTATCTAAGAATTTTCTAACGCGGAATGGTGATGTGTTGAAAATCCTTGAAGTTGGAAATGCTTTTAGCATCTATCAGTGGATTTGGCTCATTATCTACTCTCTAGCACTTGTAAGAGAAGTAAAGGGGACGAGAAAACTTGACGCATCTATCAATGGATTTGGCTCATTATCTACTCTCTAGCACTTGCAAGAGAAGTAAAGGGGACGAGAAAACTTGACGGGTTGGATAGAATACTTCCAGGTAGTTGCTGTTATCATCATGACTGCATCTTCCATGTCCCCCACCCCCCACCCGACCCCCCAAAAAAGGAAAGGAAGAGAAAAAGGCAAACCTCCTAATTCTCGTTTGTGATGCAACATTATTGATCTTTGTCAGGCATGGGTGGTTAAACTAGCGTTGAAATACTAAACTCATTCTGTGGAAGGAAAACCCATTTGTAATTTTTCTGAACACTTTTGCCAATGTTTATGCAAGGGATAAAAAATGATGCCGCTTTGTGTAAATTTTCTAAAACATTTTGCCAATGTAATGCAGGGGTTAAAAAATGAAGCCACTTCGAAGCTTAATTCCGTATATGAAGAAATTCGCCCTACCATTGAAGAGCATGGGCGGGACAACCAGGATAGTGTGCCCACCAGTGTAGCTGAGACATGGATCGAAGCACACTGCTCTAAATACAAAGCAGATTTTGATCTCTACTTTTCTGTAATCAAGAATGTGATGTACCCTCGTCCAGAAACCTACACCACTGCCGCAGGTCCTTCTGAAGGAGGAGCCGGACCTCAAACAACCAATGCTGAACCCAAGCTTTCTGAAGGAGGAGCTAAATGAAGTATATGTCAGATCAATGACATTTACTCTGGTATTTGATACCGTTTAATCTTCAGAAATATTTCGGACAAATTTCTGTTTTAGGGCAAGTCAGGGACATGGTTTCTATGCATATATACAGTACAAAAAAAATTAGAACAGCATAGCCAGGGAAGTTACTCGTAGTTTTTAGATCCATTGTTAGTGTCCTTGTGGGAAAAAAACCTTGTGCTGACTTGGTATTAACGCCACTCTTTTACAGGCTCCTAGAGATTGCTAAAACAGTTAAAATTCACAGGTACAGTAATAACAAAATTTAACCATCTAACAGTGCTAACTGTTCTAACTAACTTCTGGACTTGTTAACAGAATTTGCCACATCAGTGATTAATTATCAATTAGTTCTCCTTTTGCTAACTTGTATCAATACCCCTCCGTAAAGAACAAACTTGTCCTCGAGGCTGAAAAGAGGGAAATCTATGCTGTAATTCAGAAAGATATTCCCAATTTGCCTGATCAGGTTCCAAACCTAACCACTGGACAAGCACTTGACACACAACCTTGTTACCCTTCTTAACCAACCTCCTCTCAAGTATAGCTTCAGGCGTTGAACAATAGGGACGGGAAAGCTGTAGGACTTGAGGATGAGAAATGTCCCTAGGCACCTCATGGCATCTCTTGAGCTGAGAAACATGAAAAATGGGATGAATCAACACATCAATAGGAAGCAACAATTTATAGGCCACTGCACCAACCCGTGCGTCAATGATATAGGGGCAATAATACTTTGATGCTAGCTTGTTGAAAGGTCAAGCAGCCACTGAAACTTGTGTATAAGGTTGCAGCTTCAAATACACCCAGTCACCAACTGCAAATACCATGTCTGATCTATGTTTGTTAGCCAAGTCCTTCATCCTTTGTTGTGTCCGACTGATATGAAACTTAAGCAACTCAATAATTGCCTTTCTTGCTTCCAAGGACCTGTCAACCATCTCGTTAGCAGCTTCTCCAACCAAATAAGGGAGATGAATAGGTGGTTTTTGACCATAAAGAACTTCAAAGGGCGTGCATCTGATAGTAGTGTGATAAGTGGTATTATACCACCACTCTGCAAGGGGTAGATAGGAGGGCCAAAGCAGAGGTTTGTCTGAGCAAAAACACCTCAAATAGGTTTCCAAAGTTCTGTTCAGTACTTCAGTTTGCTCATCAGTCTGGGGTGATATGCAGTAGATCGTTGCAACTGAACTCCTTGTAGAGTGAACAACTCCTTCCAAAATGAGCTGAGGAAAACAGGATCCCTATCACTCGTCAAGGTAACATGCATACCATGGAGTTTAAAGACGTGATCTAAGTAACACTGAGCTACATCTTGGGCAGTATAAGGATGTTGTAAGCTCATGAAATGGCCACATTTACTAAGCCAATACACAACCACTAATATCACATCCTTGCCCTTAACTTTAGGGAGACCTTCAATAAAATCAAGACACATCAGTCCACACCCCTTTGGGAATGGGCAGGGGTTGTAACAACCCTGGGTAAGCAGCAACATCATACTTGTGCCGTTGGCAAACATCACACTTGTGGATAAAGTTTCTAATATCCTGAACAAGAGACTTCCAATAAAATAATGATTGAATTCTTCTGATAGTTGCATCCATTCCAGAATGCCCACCTTGAAGAGTAGAGTGCCATAGTGTAATGATAGTATTCTTCAACTGCGTATCATGTCCAACTACTAGTCTACCCTTCCATCTGAGTTGGTCATTGCACTAAGTAAAGTACTTTAAAGGTTGAACTTGCAACTTAACAATCAACTCTTGCAATGTAGCATCTTGTATCCAAGTGTCCTTGATCTGTTGGTACAACGTATTATTAGGAGTAAGAAGTGAAATAGCTAATAGCTCAACATCAGGCTTCCTGGATAAGGCATCATCAGCCTTATTCTCAGAGCCCTTCTTGTACTCTATGGAAAAATCAAAAGCCATCAACTTTGATATGTCAGCCACCTGAAAGTCTGTATGAATATGCTGGTTGAGTAAGTGTTTCAAAGCCTTTTGATCTGTCCTCACCACAAAGGCTCTGCCCAATAGGTAGTGAGACCACTTAGTGACAACAAAAATAAGTGCCAATAACTCCCTATCATACACTGACAAGGCCTGGTGCCTCGGTTCCAAGGATTTACTAATGTAGGCAATAGGGTGTCCCTGTTGCATTAACACAACTCCAATACCTCTACCACTAGCATCTGTCTCCACTACGAAAGGCAAGGAAAAATCTGGCATAGCAAGTACTGGGCAGAAATCAAAGCTTGTTTCAATGTTTCAAAAGTTGTAGTCGCATCACCTGTCCACACAAATCCTTCCTTCTTTAATAAGTCATGCAATGGTCTACATATGCTTCCAAACCCTTGGATGAATCTCTTGTAGTATCCTGCAAGCCCCAAGAATCCTTTCAATAGTTTGATATTAGTTGGTATTGGTCAATGTTGCACAACTGTAATCTTTTTGGGATCAGTTAACACCCCCTCAACACTAATAAAATGCCCCAGATATTCCACCTTATCCACTGCAAAAGCACACTTTGACATCTTTGCATACAACTGATATTGTTTCATCAAATCAAATACAACTTCCACATGAACTAAATGAGCATTAATATCTTTGCTATAAATCAGAATATCATCAAAGAATACCAATACTGATTTCCAACAATGATTTAAAAACTGCATTCATCAAACTCTGAAATGATGAAGATGCATTGGTTAAACCAAAGGGAATAACCAAAAATTCATAGTGCCCTTCATGAGTTTTAAAAGTTGTTTTGTAAGCATCATCTTCATCCATTCTTAATTGATGATAACCTGCCCTTAGATCAATTTTAGAAAAAATCACAGCTCCACCTAACTCATCTAGCAAGTCTTCAATGATAGGTATCAGAAACTTATCCTTAATTGTCATCTGATTCAAATCTCTGTAATCAACACAGAGTCTCCAACTTCCATCTTTCTTCCCAACTAACACTACTGGAGAAGCATAAGGGCTAGTATTATGTTGCACCACACCTTGATCCAACATCTCTTGTACTAATTTTTCAATGACATCTTTTTTAATTCCCGAATACCTATAGGGTCTCTTGTTAACAGGATTTGCTTTGTCAATGAGGGGAATTATATGATCAAAAGAACCTCTGTGAGGTGGTAATGTAGTTGGCAATTCAAATAAGCAGGAGTATTGACTAATTAGTGCAGCAAATGATGGCAAAATTCCCTCACCTTGAATGGCTTGAATACTGTGACACTGCGAGACTTCTACTATCTGAGGTACATGTGACCACATGAACAACTGCCCCTCCTTAGCTAAGGTCTTAGCTTTAATCGACTTCAGACCAGTGCTAGCCCCTCTTAATACATGTTTTTTCCCTTGTAAACAAACTCAATGGATCTATGTTTAAAATCAAACAAAATTCTGCCCAATGTATTCAACCATTGTACTCCTAAGACTATATCTACATTTCCCAATTGTAAAAGCAAAAAATCAGAAGAGAATGTGGTGCCCTGCAGTAGCCAGTGAAGATTCTTGCAAATAGCAGCACTTTGCATTTTTCTACCATCAGCCACACGTATAGATTGTTCCTCAATAGAGCTAGTCCGACAACCCAACTTTGCAGCCACTTGTTTATCTATAAAGTTGTGAGTGCCTCCCAGTATCAATCAAGATTTGCAGTGGTTGTTTTTCATGGTATCCTGTTACTCTTATAGTTTGATAACCAGTGACCCCTGTAAAAGCCTATAATGATATAACCATAAATTCATCCGTCTTCTCCTACACATCTTCTATATGTTTCTCTTCTACTTCAACATTTAATTCTTCTTCCTCAACTACTTCTACCAGATACAGTTGCTTCTTTCCCCTGCAGTTATGTCCCTTCACATATTTTTCATCACAAAAGAAACACAACCCTTTGGATCTCCTTTCATCCATCTCTGCTGCCGATAGCCTTTTAGTAACACCATTATTAGGGAATCTATTAATCCTATTAGGTGCAAATTCAAGGGGTAGGTTTCATGAATGTGGAATTGAAATAAGAATTTCTTTTGGAATACTGAGGTTTAACATGTGCAGGAGTGGGTAATATAGGACTTTGGACTTTAGGAAAAAATTTGATTCCCCAAGATTGAGCTTGAGCTTCAAACACCTCCTCATGCAACCTAGCTACCTTATAGGCTTGCAACAAAGTTTTTGGAGCATGTATTCTAATAGACTTGTTCAACTCCCTCTTCAGACCTCCCAAAAAACAACTAATGGCATTTTCATTGGAGAGATTAAGTTCAGTTAATAACATATCAAACTCAGCCTGATACTCCCTCACACTATTGGTTTGTTGTAAGTTCTTTAGGGCTTCCGTGGGATCTTCAAAACCCTCTCTGAACCTTTCATTCAATGCTAACACAAATTCAGTCCAAGATGGATCTAAAACCGAGTTTCTAGACCTAATGTAGGATATGTGCCATGCCATAGCTTCACTTTCAAAGTGGATAGAAGATATCTTCACCCTCTGCTCAAAAGGTATTCATCCATGGAGAAGAATTGATCAATTTTGTACAACTAATTTCTTAACTCACCACCAAAAAAATGAGGGAATTCTAAACTAGAGTAACGATTGAAAAATGTACTATTGTAGTTAGGATCATTACCAGTATGCCTATCATTGAATCGAGCTCCTTGCGGCGTTTCTCCTAAACAATCTCGACCAGAATTAGATTCTGCCCTAGCTTGATCCTTTTCTTTTCCCTTCTGATTCAAATACCTAATTGTTTCCCTGATTTCTAGCAATTCCTTATCAGTCTGTGCATTGCGATCATTCATACTAGATATTCCTTCCATCAATTTCTGTAACTGGGTTTGAATCTGGTGAAGCTTGTCCTTTGTTTCCTCTTGACCTTTGTTGCGTGTCATCAGATTAATGCCAAGAATTGCTAGCTCTGATACCAATTGCTACAATTACAGAGAATTACAAAGAAGAACAAATTCTAGGAGTAATCTCGAGGAATATGAACAGCTAGATCAGGGATTAAACCCGAGAATTCAGCTAAAGAGAAAATTGTAGAGAGAAGAAAACAATCTTATTATCAATCAATGAATGAATGTCAATGATCTAATACAGTCCTTTTATAGGCTCCTAGAGATTGCTAAAACAGTTAAAATCCACATGTACAGTAATAACATAATTTAACCATCTAACAGTGCTAACTGTTCTAACTAACTTCTGGACTTGTTAACAGAATTTGCCACATTAGTGATTAGTTATCGATTAGTTCTCCTTTTGCTAACTTGTATTAGTAAGCAGAAAATGTAGAACAGTTTATGATAGCATATATATCGTCATTGTTATTTTTCAATTAAACATGGTAAAGTATTGTGGTTTTGGTATAACATCATGTGCGGATAAGTTAATGCGATTTGGACCAACATGGGTTGTGGTGCACTGGTGGGAGTGCTTCACCCTTAACCAGAGGTCTCGGGTTTGAGCCCTGGGTATGGAGAAAATCTGGTTGGGAGCGTCACCCCCGAATGGGCCCTGCAGAGCGCGATCCGAATTTAGTCGGAGCTCTAATATGAACTCCGGACACCGGGAAGGAAACCAAAAAAGGTTAACGTGATTTGGTGTAAATATTAGGTGCAAGTACACTTTTTTGGTATGTTAAACTTGGATTCCTGAGTTGTTGCAAATAAAACCTAAGGATGACAATGAATAATGTTTCACATCATCTTTGAATGTGTATCATTAAAATTTACATTTTTTGCTTTAATTTATAACTCGAAACAATGTTTTTATAATATGTAGTTATCCTACTACTCAACAATAATAACTTCAATTTTTATGCGTCAATCTCAAGCAAGTTCTGATCAATATCCATGTCACTCCATTTAAACTTGTCTGATTTCAATAATGTGTAAAAAATAAAATATAACTAATGTATGCACTTATAACATAAGATTGTAATAAAAGAAACAAAATAATTCATTGTGATGACACTATTAGACAAAGTAGGACACATCAAGTAAATTGACAATGTATATATATATTTTGTCACATATAGCAAAATCTTATCTATGATAATATTATTACATTAAAAATCGTGACTTGTGAAACTTTAGAGACTCTACAATTTTGTTGCTCTCAAATACAAAGTGTGTAAATTTAGTTGGAAATGACGAGTCCAAACCTGCAATAACCATGTTGGAAATGACATGAGTCCAGGCTTACAAGCACCCAAGGGAGCTGTAGTTCTGTACCCCCCCCCCCCAACTCCAAAATAAGTGGTGTTTCTTAAAATCAAGAATACATTTATTTTTTTCTTCTAAATTTATGCTAATTTAAATTACATAACCACGAAATTGTTAAAGAGCTATTTCTTATTCAAGACATTTGATTAAGGGTAACTGGGTAAGTAAAAACACTTTTTACTTTCTAGAGGAGTGAGTAGTTTCCTTAAGACGTGTATCCAAACTAAAAACACCACTTATGAAACGGAGAGAGTATCATGTATTTATTTCTTCCCAAACTTGCATTTACTGACTACTCAGAAGAGTTAAAAGTAATTCTGAAACAATATCACATTGGTGATTATTGTAAGTTTTGTACTTCTTTAACTTGTAGATTAACCCTCAGTTCAATGGAGAATACATAGAAACTCACAGGGTAGTACTTCTTTGACTTGTATAAAAACATAATATAAATCTATTTAAGAATCATTTCAGTTTAAAGTAGAAGACAACAGAAACACTAAATTTGGAAAACTAGCCCTATGCTGGGCATCTGTTAATGCTGAAATATGCATTACAGTTTCCTATTTCTTAGCGCTACGAAATTCACAATCAAACAAAATATTGTACAGACATTGTACAAAAGTATCACCATTGAACATGTTAGAAGGGTTTACTTCTTCCGAGAAACGGTCACAGTTGAGAGCAGATAAAGTCTTAAACTGCTGCTGTACCAAGAAGTTCCTTCTCCAGACTTCAGAGAAGTTATTTTTAAGCAGGTTCATCAAAAAGTTGAGCCATTGAACCCAAAAAATGGGCGCTGCATGCAAAGAAAAGGATTTTAAGTTAAGATATAGCATTGACAAAACCTTTACACAGATGTAAACATGGTCAAATAAAAAATGACGACGCAAGATTAAAGCACAAGAACCACGCTAAATGCAGCAATAACTCAGTTTGTGCTGGTTGAGCATGGATAAGTGCAACCAAAAAGTAGGTTATAAGTTACATGTTTACTTATTATGTACGGATTCAGATTCTAGTGACTTGCTTGGGATTGAGACATAGTTGTTGTCGTTGTTGTTGTTTCTTCTTGTTGATTAGATTCTATTTCAAAGTAGAGACAATTCCAATAGGAGGATTGTAGGATATTTCCATCGATGCATCCCAATATGGGTAGTTTAACTTTAACCAATCGGTAATCAGTTATAAGTAGGATTCCATCAAATTTCAATTGAAAAAGAATACATTGACGAAACAGTAATGCAGTTTGGGAGTTAGTCGATGTGCGTGCAAACTGGCCCGGACACCAGAGTTATTAAAAACAAAATTAACGGAAGGACATCAATTCAACCTCAGCTAAAATTAACATGAAAGTTGTTTTCCATATGGATACTTTAAGTAGTTCTTTTCCACAAATTTCAGAACAAACTTTACGACTAATTCAATATATATACAAATTTCATCTATTTTTATCCCCTCATTGCAGAGTGATCCTTACTAATAAACAACTTGCAATATGCTTGATCTATCACACCAACTTTTAAAAACACAAACAAGGTCTTAACTTTGCTAGGGTTGATTGAACTAGTTCTGTTTGATCCAGGCATCAAAAATGAAAGCAGTAGATGATTCCTTTAGTAGGTCAAGACAAGGGGAAGCACATTGCACATAAACTAATTCTCTTGCATTGGACCAAGGAAAGGGTGGGGTGGGGTGGGGGGAAGGGGATGCGTAGCAGAAAACGCAGAACATCATTTCCTTCTTTGTTCTCGTAAGGACTTACCGGAGAATCATAAAACTTTATATAGAATCTGTCGCTGTCTATTGACAATTTTGTCTGAAGAATCTCTGCAATGGTTGAACTGAGTTTGCCATTCACACTAGGTCCAAGACCTCCAATGGAAATTAATTCTCCATATGCAGCAGGAGCTTCGGTACCAGCAAATGCAATAGGAACTCCTCCATTCAACAAGATCATCACATACTGGGGAAAAACAAGTAGAGTTACGTCAACATACTTCCACAAGAGTAAATTCACTCTATCATAGAGTGGAACGAAGAGATAATCAGATTATTGCTAGTTGCACCTGTATTTAAAATCCATGGTAGACATTTCCATCTTCAGGAAAAAATTTATATCAAAAACTCTTTGATAGAGAGAAGCTTACCACACCATCTCATTCTAAACAAACTAAACTTTGACACTACTAACTCTCCTTAAACCAACTCCATCTTCATATATTGAAACTCTGGTCCTTACAATCAGCAATATGAAAAATAACCCTCATTTAAGTCACCCACAATTGCTGGAAGCTAGTATTCTACTTACGGGAAAAAGAGGGTACTAAATTTACTTGTGCTGCTGCTTTGGGACGAAGAAATCCTAAAAGAAACACTTGTATTTCCATTATACTAAAAAAAGAAATAGAGTAGAATGGACAAACCCTAAATAAAACAACTCAACCGCCAAAGTTTTCTAGGCCACAAGAATTGGCATTAAAATATTTATTGGATTCTGAATTTCTAATCTACCATGATAAACGTAAAAACCAAGAATTCCTTTCAGTTGTGATCCCAAACTAACAAACAATAATTAACAAGCTATAGGCAATAAAGACTTATCCCAATGGTTAAGGTGGAAGTGCTCAGTCTCAGGCTTAAATCCCATCAAATATTAATTCGTGTCCAATTTAAGTCTATATCCTCCCGACTACCACGTGCTAGAGGATACTGATTTCTTCTGTTGGTGGTGTAAATGTTAGGTGCTAATATAGTCTTAATTAACAACTAACTTGGTCTCTCATAGCTAATTCATTATTTTGAGCGACAAAGGACTAAATTTGTCTTTCTACTAATGTCACTTCCCTACTTTTAAAAAAATATCCCCTTCATTAATCTTCTTCTTCTTAAAGTTAATATTTCCTTCAAAATTTTCAGTTTATATTTAACAACAACAACATACCCACTGTAGTTCCACAAGTAGGGTGTGGGGACTGGGGAGGGTAGAGTGTACGCAAACCTAACCCCCACCTTGGGAGGTAGAGAGGCTGTCAAAGCATTCTGGAAAAAAGAAACCATAACTACAATAATAATTATATGGTAATCGAAGTGCAAGAAACCACAGATAGTACTAGACATCTTTGGACAAGAAACTACAGGAATAATACTACGACTACTAGTACGGACCTAGAGAATTGGCCCCATTATTACGACTACTAGTAACTTCCATGGAATTTCTACAACTTCCTACAAACCTTCCGGCCTAAGTCGTAACCTCCACAACTTCTTATCTAAGGTCATGTCCCCAGTAAGCTGAAACCCATGTAAAAGTTCTTTTCTTTTTCTTTAACCCCATCTCTGAATATGTTCCCACTTAACCTCCACATGACCATCAAGTGTGGTGAGAGGGATAATCCATCTCACTCTTAACCTGAGGTCTCAAGTTCAAGCCTGACAATGGAGAAAAGAATATAGGGAATGCTTGCCTCTTTAATGGCCCCTATGCAGTTCCCTAAAATGGAATTAGTCGTGAATTCCGGATAGCATATGGTTACACTAACAAAAAAAAGGTACCACATGACTCAAAAATCTGTGTTAAGGGAGAATCTTAATAACTTAGTTGGATGGTTACCTGAACTTTCACCGATTCCCCACCTTGTAATCCCCTCTCCCATTTCTACTTCCCCTACCCCCAATTTATTTTATTTTTTTAAAAGAACATCCTGATGAGTGGAATTATGTAACTACTACTAAACCAATTTCATTTCCAACCTAAAAAATTAGAAGTAAAGATACTTACAATTACCACTAAATGATTGATAAAAACTTTTCTCAGAGGAATATTATCAAACAGGTAGCAGTCAATATAAATATGAATGAAAACAGAAAAAAGTCCAAAATGACTTAACTGACTCTGGTTTGCCTATGATTTTTGCAACAGCTTTAGTAGCATCTTTGAGAATATCAGAAGCAATAACTGCATCTACTGGTAAATTTGTGAACAAATTAAGAGTTGGCATTCTTATTTATCACCCTTTATTCCTCTTCCAAAAACACCAAAAAAATTGTTTTGGTGGGAATGGGTGGTTTACAGTTGAGAAATAATCAGTTTATAGATATTGTTGAAGGTGGAAAAGGATTTTATCCCTTTCTCAAAATAATCATTTGTTAGTCAAATATAAGAAAAATAATATATATTATATACAACAACAATAATAATAATATATTTTGAGAAATTCCTCAAGTGTCATATGAGAGGAGAGAGTGTACTCAAAAGGTAAAGAGGTTTGTATTCGAAGGATCCTTAGCTTGAGGATAACAAATTAAAATAGATATGCGAAGAGTAAATAACAGCGAAGAAAATATTACAATCTCTATATATATATTTAAAACTGAATATGGAAACTGTGACGTGACGCTCTCTAAGGGCTGCATTTATATTTATCTGTTTTTTTATGGTTTTTTTTTACCATTTTTTTTATTTTAAAAGATATATTTTCACTTTAAAATATTTTATAACATTAAAGATAGTCAATTGGAAAAATGAGTTAAAAGTGCCTTTTATAGGTTTCCAATTTAAAAAAAAGGACAATTAGCCATATTTAACTCATTCCATCAATGCTATTAATTTATAGACTAAAAAAGACATTTATTTAATTTCTCAAATTTTTAATTTTCTTTAGCATTTTAATACAATGCTCTATCACGTCTCCTCTATCATATTTAATTTAATTAGTTTTTTTTTAATTTAATGTTTTATTTTTAAATATTTTTTAAATTTAAATATGAAGTCCACTCGCCTTCACATGCGTCTAGTCACACTCTCTTACCAACTCAACCATTTTAATGCCCATAAGCCTGGTCAACGGTCAGAGAAGTTTGATATATTGTATGTTATTGAGTTTAAGGGTTTAGTTGATAATGTTGGGGTTATGAAGGGTGATTAGGGCGTCATGCGGAAGCTTATAATTTGCAAATCATATGATTGATAAATTAGACGACAAATAAAAACATACTAAAAACATATTATAAAACTAACATTGAAAAACATAAATATGTTTAGGAGA
>JAJOOO010024037.1:0-20127 GCA_029582685.1 Solanum piurae
CTGGGTCGAGCTCGCCAAACCACTCGGCAGTTCGCCGAAGTACCCTTTATTACCTTTAATTTCATGCATTATCTTGAAAAAGGTTCTATAACTTTCGGTGAGAAACCTGAGGTCTCCGAGTGCACTCAGTGACTCGCCGAAGGTTCTCCTTGATCGCCCTTTGTCTGTGCCCCTGACCCTTAATTGCACTGTAATTTTTGGTGGGCTAAGCCATGCTCGCCTAAAGGCCTTTCCCATCGCCGAAATGCCATTTGTCTGAGAACTTTTAGAGCCAATCCTTTCGGTGAGCGCGGTCTGGCTCGCCAAAGAGATTCGGCGAGTCTGTCTCCAATTGTTTCTTCTGCGCTTTTGCTTAAATTGTTTGTAAATCTTTTTGATGTTTTTGCAGACATGGCTAGACCAAAGGTTGTTGGTAGAGATACGCCTCCCCGGAAGAGGGCGAAAGGGATAACTATCAATGAGGATGTAGCTGCATCCAGGGGCAAGGCCACCAAACTTCCCACAACTGGTGGGAAAGAAAAGGGTAAAAGAAAGGCACCTGCATCATCAGAGGCCAGCTGCGATAGTGACGATATCTACGCCACTCACCTAACTACTTCTGAGAGTGAATGTGAGCACCAGGAGCATCAAGCTGCAGCTTCGGAGCCTGAGGATAATGAACGGTTAGCAGCACAGAGGGCTGAGCTCCGATCCTAAAGGATGAACGATCCGTCTAGGATCAGGACTCCTTAGTCCACCACTACTCCTTCTCCAGCTCCAGCACAGTCCATGGTCATAGCACCACCATTACAGGGTCCTCCTTCCAAGTATATGAAAACTTAGGGACTGAGGAAAATTATCGAGGAGTAACGTCTTTATACTGATGGGGTCATTGACCGGTACCCACATATTATGAGCTGCCTGAGGTCACATAAATTCCAGATCTTCACCAAGCCCCATGGCTCATACATTCCAAGATGAGTCAGAGAGTTCTACAACGCTTACAATACATTGATACCACAAGGGAAGAAGCCGACAACTAAATTTAAGCCGATTGACTGCGTGGTTGCCAGGGTAAAGAGGGTGCAATGTGATTTTGCTCCCATCAATGCCATCTTAGAATGTACTACGAGGCTTGAAGATGACTGTCAGTATAAGATCAGGACAATGACGCTGGAGAAAATGAGAAAGTGGTTGGCTCCGTTTATATCATATGGCACTCCCAAGTGGCTTGATGTTGGGGCAGCTACTGAAAAGAAGGACCTCGATGTGGCAGCGAGGTATTGGTTTGGCTTCATCAGCAGCACGATCATGCGCTATCAAAATTAGTATATTCTCCGCCACGCCAAAACATCTTGCCTAGGACGCCGCATTGCGTACAAGGCTGAACTTAGGGATGATCATTGCATAGGAGATGCTCATGCGGGCCAAGCAGTGCAAGACTTCCCTCCCCTTTTCAGTGTGGATAATCGAGCTGTGCAGATGGGCTCGGGTTCCCAGAGATGCAAAGAAGGATGTGGAAGTGATTCCCACATCTTGTACTGATATCCGTAGAATCGAGGTGTAGTATTTGAAAGATGAGGCGGAGAAGAAGAAGGTAGCCTCGATGGAATATTCCCCGGTTGTAGACACAGACGCATTACCTGCAGAGGAACCTTTGCCTACTCTGGCCCCTGGGCCTTTAGGTACATCCAGTGCTATTCCTTCTGACACCCCTAGTTCCTCTGCTGCTACATTAGCTCACAGAGTTGTTGTTGTTGTTGTTGTTGTTGTTGTTTCCCGGCCCTAGCTCACTCAGGCTACTTTACTCCAGATGGGGCAGTTAGCCTATTCTTCCGATCATCGTGCTGCCAGACTTGAGGCCTCCATTCCAGGCATGATTCAGGAAGCCCTTGTTGATGCTGTGAGACCTTTGAGTGCTACCATTGATGCCTTTGCGGTTAGGATATTTGTGTGTGAGTGCGGCCAAAGGGCCATCGAAGAGGTGATGGCTCTAAAGGCCGCCATTGCTGCACTGAGAAGAGATGTTGACCAGCTGAAGTCCACCGACATGTCCATGATCTTCGGAACGGTAGAGATCCCATTTGTTCAATTCGAGCCAAATATGCCTCCGGCTACCACCGGAGATGATGTTAGAGTTCAGGAGGCAGTTGATCCTGAGTCTGAAGCTGAGACGGATGAGGAGATGCTTGGGGTTGCTAGGGAGGCTTCATACGAGGGTCTTACGAAGATTGAGGAGGCCATGGTAGATGCGGTTATGCAGCCTTCTATGGAAGATACACCCTTAGTTGATCCTAGTAGAGCTGGTGGTACTGTTGGTGTGGCTCCGGGCACTGATGCCCAGGTTCAGAGCACTACACCAGGCATATATGCCCAGAGAGATGGAGTGACTGTTTAGACAGGATCCATTATTACCTCCCTCTCTGTCTTATTTTTATTTGACTTTTGAATATTTTATTATTTGCATTAGAGGACAAATAGCTTCTATTTTGTGGTGGGGTGAGGCCCACCTTGTGTGACTATTTTTGGTATATATTGGGGTTTTGAGCTTTATATTGTAGTTGATACTGTTTTTGTGGATGATTGAGCTTGTGGTTCGTTGCTTTAATTGTCAATGATTTTGGGACCCTTTCAAAAAAAATTGTGTCACCTCTTGTTTATGTTTGAATGTGGTTGTTCTCTTGTAAATTTGAGTATCAGTCTTGATCAATACCGATGACTTGAATATTGCTCATAATCGAACAAAAATGAATGTGCGGCTATGATGAGGCCAAATGAAGTTGCCTAGACAAAATGTGAATATTTTGCATCTCGTTGTGACTAGCCGATTATCAAATTGAGTCTCTTGTGACGAACATTGCACACTAGCGAAAGTGTAGAGTCTTGTTTGACATTAGTGTCAATGCCTTGTGTGATGAGCTTACCATGAACCATGTGTAATGACACCTAGAATTTTCCCCATTGGTCTGATTGACTAAGTGGTGCAATCTCTTGAGATGATCTTAGGCAACTTTGAAGAGTGTGAAACAATTTGACATGATACCTCTTTTGTCGCCAACCTTGTGATTGTGTGATCCTTGATTGAACACCCTTTGAGCCTTATCCTTTTCTTCAAAGAAACTTGATGTTATTGTGACCCTTCTTTATCCATTACACATAATCCTCATGATTTGTGGTTTGTTTGAATAGCCAACTTAGGCCAAAAGCCTAAGTTAGGGGTGTGGTGAAAATAAAAGGGTAAATCAATAAATGCAAAGAAGTCCCCTTAACCCATGGTTTTGAGAAAGATGGAACCCCTCCATACAAAAAAAAAAGACTAGTAAGAAAAGAATGAAAAAGTTGTGGAATAAAGTTGTGAAACTGCAAAGAAAATAGGGTGTCCAATAGTCCATGGAAGATTACAGTCATTGAGCCTAAATGACCATACATTTACACTCAGCCCCATTACAAGCCTTGAAAAGACCATTTTGATCTTGAGTGAGCTGAAGGAATTGTTGATTGGAAAATAAGGGCAAACCTATGGGTGGAGTCATGCATTGTGTTCATCTTTGTGAGTGTGAGTGTTGCATTTGTTTCCGGAGCTTTAAATTGTTGAACCATTGTGTGTGATTATTGAATCATTCTTTGTGTGAGGGCATTTGAGTACCTTTGTTTATCTTGAAGTTGCATTTGCAGCAAGCATTGTGAACTTGAGAATCTTTGATAATTGTGAGTCACAACTTGGATCTTCGAGTGCACAATTGATCCTTGCATGAGTAAGTTGAGTCTTTTTGTGTGCATTCACGATTGAGTCTTGTGTAGCACTGTTTGAGACATCCTTTTTGAACTGCTGAACTTGTGTTTTACTTGAGGACAAGCAAAAGGTTAAGTTTGGGGTGTTGATGAGTCAACGTTTTGGACTCATTTAGGGCTTTATTTGGATAGATTTAGTGTCCTCAAATGCTTATTTTGTGCCAATAACTGATGTAAAATCCTTGATTTCCAGGTATTTGGGTTGAGGAACAAAGCATGGACACTAACGAGCAAAGAGGAACAAGGTAGCTGAAAGAGCGAAAAAAAAGGCATGTTGATCGCCTTATCCATTGGGCGAGTCGCCGAGTGGCAATTACCTCACCTACAGTTCCACTATACCAAGCCTTGAAGGAGAAAATCAAGTCGGCGAGAGATAGGAGAAGTCGGTGTGTCGCCGAATGGTTTCGCGATGTAGTGATTGGATCGCCCAAAGTTACAGAACTTGAAGATGTTGAAGGCCAAAAAAAAAGGCGATAGAACTAACTAATGGGAGGATCATCGAGTTGATCGGCGATCCCGACTTACTGCGCCGAATGGTCCTTCACAGCATATTTTTGGTGACTATAAATACATTTTTAAATTCTTAGTATAGTATGAAATTTTAGTAGGAGTTTTCAGAATATAGAATTTTTGAGTTAGAACTCTGAGTATTAAGACTTAACTTTTCTACAGCTTTGAAGAATTGAAGTTTTTCATTTTTGAGAAATTGGAAGTGGGTCTTTGAGATTCTTCAACTTGGACCTTTGTAAAGATAAAATTAATCTTACCCAGTTGATGGAAACACAATTTAGTAACTATTTCTATCATTTTATGATGTCTAGCTAAAACCCCAATTCTTGGGGTGTGATTATGTGATTATGGGTTGATTTAGCTTGTGGGTATAGCTAATTGTTAGTGTAATTGTTGTTTAAAAGTGATTTCAATCAGTAATTGTGGTTCAATCTAAAGGGTTGTAGTTGCAAATGCAACTCTACCTTCATGTTTTTGGCTTGCTCGAGAGAGAGGCTTTAAAACCACGATTACTGAATTGATAGTCTGTGGGTTTTGGGTTATCATGGGTTCAACTGAAGAGTGTGAACCCTAAACCCTTTTCCAAGCATTCAGCTCGAGAGAGTGAATGGACTAAAGCGCACGATGTTCTTAATTGCTGCTTGTTGGTGTTCGAGAGAAACCAACTTGATTCGGGATAAATTAGTCAAGAGAAAGTTTATCCCCACTAAAGTCTAGCTTATTCACTGATTTACAGTTATTTACTAATAGTTACAATCACCCACATGCCTATATTAGCCTATAATCCAATTACATCCCAAGAACCCGTCTCATTGCTTGTTAATTTGTCTTATTTGCTATTGTTGTAGCTGTTAGTTATAACCAAAAACCCCTATTATTTGACAGTTGTGTAACCCTAAATTTGAATTATGATTTTATTCATAAATATCTATTCCTATGATTTACTTGAACATATTCGTATTTTCCTCTTGATTCTTAAACACGTACCACTACCTGTGGGAACGATCCCAACCCAATTGGTTGGGTTATATACAGACTAATGATCGTTGACTCTTAGAATTGGATTAAGTGTCTTTGATAGCGTTATTCAATCAATGCCAAGTCAAGGGAAAATAAAATGTATCACAGATGGTGCAAGCAAAGGCAATCCGGGAGAAAGCTCTTAGAGTTTTTGTCTAAGGGATTCGAAGGAGAATTTAATGTATACAGAGGAGAAAAGTCTGGGATTAACCACTTATATGGTAGTAGAGGTCACAACAATTCTACAAGCACTCAGATATTGTAAAATACAAAAGATCAGTAGTGTTGTTGTAGAAACAGACTCATTGGGCATAGTAAAAATGAAACGAATGGAATGGAGGATTCCATGGAAACAAGCACAAAACATAGAGGAGATACAAGAGATATCGCAAGAGACAGATACACAAATCACACATATATTCAGGGAAGCAAATCAATTGACAGATAAATTAGCTAGTGAGGCATGTCATTACAATGGAATCATACATATAGACAATTTTAAGCAGCCCTCAGTAGGTTGTAGAAGAATTCTTAACTCGGATAAAACACAAATTGCAACATGGAGGATAAGAACAAGGAAGATAGGACAGATTGACCACTAATAAAGCAGGATTACATATAAAGGATGTTGAGTACATATTTAAATACAATGCATCCACTGGTATAAGATCCTGCAAATTGACAAAAAGGTTAAATAGTTATGAATGAAAATAGATAAGATGAGGAAGAAATGGAGATAGATATTGATTACCCAAAACAGAACTGAAGTTAAAGTGAACAAAAGAAAGGAGAATTGATGGGAAAGGAGGAATAAGAGGATGAGCTAATTAAAAAAAAAACCTACTTAGTACAAATCATTATAGAAACTTGGTCAGTTACATTAATGGACTGGACTACGAAATTTTATTTTTCATTTTGTTTAGTTACTTTAATTTTTTGAGCCTCTTGGTTCAATTTATTTTGTACAGAATCACTAATTAATAGAAGGAGCAGCTTTCTCCAGTGTATTTTAATGAAAAAAGAAAGAAAAAAAATTAGCCTTATAAGCCAATGAGAAGAGGTTAATAGAAGCATCTTATAAAGAGGTCCTAGAAGGAGTCTTAGTACTTGCTTATGGAGAGTTTCGTAGCCATGATATAAGCCTTTCCGAGTATTATAGGGAATGTAGACCAATTTAGAGATGAAGAAATAGGTCCATTATTTTCAAGTGTCAGTTTTATACCTAAGGGGGAGATGATAAGATGAGAAATGAAGTCAAGTGTTGAGAATGAGATAGTTATGTCTTAGGAATGAGTTTTAGAGGTATATCAATCCGTTCATAATCTTGCGTATTCCTTAAGTGAAATTATTACATCATCTAGCTTGTTGATATTTCTAATATCAGAATTGTGTCTATGACCTATGTTTATACACTTCAGAGAGATTCACATCTATGCTCAGTTTCCAGAAAGAGGGGCAAGCCCATTAGCCCATTGATCTCAATATTACACCATAAAGTTATGGATATCAGCCTTATAAGATGAACTTATTCATATAAAAACTAATGTCTCATAGTATGCTCAATCTCACAAATTCATGATTTGCTCTTAATGACTATAAAAATAATGTTATGTCATGTATATTCTTATATCAGAACTCTCAAATTAATCGTGGTTATGATCCTTCGCCCTAAAGTCCTTTTAGTAATCCTTTTTAGTTTTGGAGAGTGGTGTTGTTGATAGTAGTTGTGTGAAGGATAAAGAAGAGGATTTTTTTCCTTATTATGATATTGATGGTGTTTTTATTCCATCTAAGGTTATAAATGTGGAGGATCAAGGATATAGGGTTTTAGGATAAGTAATAAGTCAGTTTCCTAGTAATAATCCATGAAAGTTAAGTTGGTAGAAGTGCTGAGAGAATGAGGAATTTTTATAAGGGTTAGTTAGGAGTTCATAGAGTGGTTATTGTACTAAGCATGAATGTTGTTTTGTTAACATGTAAACAAATGATCCCAAGGGGGATATGGGCTCAAGATGGGTTGAATGTAGCGGCAGGGAGAAGTATTCTTGGGATGAGATTTCTTATAGAGGTATAGAACCCGAATCTCGTGATTTAAAATAGAATAATCACCTTACGTTAAGTAATTTGTGATTTTGAGTTAAGCTGGAATATAGTAAGTGTAACTCCTTTCTTTTCCATGCTCAGTTTAATCGTCATTCGAGGACGAATGATCCCAAGGGGGAGATATTGTTACATCCAAAAAGTTTTTAACATAAGATTCGAGCTATTCTTTATTTGTGAATAAGATCGTATCGGGTGATTCTTAAATTTATCATATGTGAAAAGGTAAATTTTTTAGTGTGGAAATGATTTTGGATATGAATTAAGGTTACTAGAATCTCCTAGCACAAATGTGGGTTGAAACTTTCCTTACCGTTTATATTTTGACATAAGATTTTACTTAGGTGAACTTAAAACAACCATATCTCTTAGAATATAAAGAGTTACGTGGTTCATAACCTATCAAATTAAAGGTATTTGAATAACCTTTCCAACTCCACAAATTTTGTGTCAATCCAAATTTTGAGTAAAGAGTTATGACCATTTTAGTATTCTCGTACAGTGCAGTGACAAATTAGCAGATGAGAAACCATTTAAAGGGTCGTTTTTGTCTTTTTAACTCTAAGTAAACCCTAAACATTTTCTTCACTAATTAAAGATTCTAAACAATCAAATTTTCATCTTTTAATCCATCATTATGTTCTCTCTCAAACCCTAGGGAAAAACCCTTAGAAAAAATCACAGTAGAAGACTCCATTCAAGATTCTTTCAATCTTTTTCAAGATTCTTCTTCAAGGTAAGTTCTTCTCCAAGAATTTCATTCTTTCCAACTCAAATTCTTTCATACAATTATGAATCACTAATGAAAATCACAATTCTTGGCCATAGAGATTTCAAGAAACTAATTCAAGAATTTCAAGAAAGGTTTTCTTGATTTTTCTCCTTCAAGCTAGGGTTGCAAGGCTTCTAATCAAGTTCTTTTTCAAGATTCTTAAATAACCTTGTTCTTCTAGGTATGTAAGCCTATCATAGTGTTGGACAAGTTCTTCCTCACGCCGTACATTTACTTTCAAATCAGTAAAAGAGTAATCTAGGATTCTACCTCTAGATTTGAGTATTCTTGAGATGAGTTGATTTTGAGTCCTTGAGTTCCAGATTCTCTTCGAAAGTCTATTCCTAATTATTGAATTGCTATATGTTATGCATTAAGATTCTTGAGTTTATTCGTTCATGTCTAAATTTCAGCATGAAACCTATAAATTGAGGATTTTGTAGATGAGTAGTAGCGTTGAGTTCTGAGTACTAGGTTTCCATATTTCTATTAAGGCCCCTGATTTGAGTGGTTCATGTACATAATTCTGAATGAACCCTATGAATTGAGTTATAAATTTCGAGAAGCTTTTTAAAGCCAACATTTGAGTTTTTAAACTGAGTTTTTAAGAAAGTAAAGATGAGTTGTGACAAAAGATTTCTAAAACATGATTAGTATGACAATCGAGTATGCCATAAATGTATGACCAGTATGGTATCTAGATATACCATCAATGTTTATGCATTATTACTTCTTGAGTCATCAATGATCATATTAAAATATGATTTTGATATGTTTTTTAGAAAGATTTTTCAAGTATTAATTGAGTAAGAGTATAAGTGGACTATGTATTCACAGAGGTATCAATTTTTACATTGGTAAAAGAGAAACTGAGATTTCTAAATGAGTTACAAGTTCAAAATATATTTCAACAGAAATTACCTCTTTTAAGAGAGTAGTTGAGCGATTATCTCAAACCATAGAAAAAATTATGTTTTTAAACATATGAGCATGAGTATATATTACTGGGAGTAGTACTGCGCACCAATATGGGGACGAGTTCATGCCATGACGCAGACCGTCGTGATTGGCACCCATACTAACCCTCCGGTGGGAGAACCATTAATACAAATTAGCTAACCAAAAACTACGCATTTAAAGTTACGGAATCTGGTTTAAATGCTAAAGGAAAGATAAAGTACCCATAAACTCCAAAAGTCTAATCAACAAACGCGGAATAATTCCCTAGAACCTGAAAATCTATGTGCGAAAATGTCTAAAGTTCAACAAGTCGAAGAAAATGGGTACAACTCAACTAAACATACGAAATCCTAATGTACTAGTCTATGTCCGAAATGGGGACATAAACAAAAAAAAGAGAAATCATGGCAGCCCGAAAGAACTGCCTCACCCTTGAATTCGATTGATCAGTCATCTTCTAGACGAAGTTTGTTAATAGCTGCCTGTAAATGCCCTGTACTCAACAAAGAAAGAGCAAGTGCAGTATCTGTACACAACCACACTGTACTGGTATGATCACACTGCTATCCCACTAAGTGCAATATACATAGGTCATTACAACATAATAAACATGCATACACCGAAAATATACAATATCAACATCATTTAAGAACAACTGGTTAATTTCACAATTCTCAATTATACATTTATGTCAAATCAATGGTCCTCTCATGGAACCCAAACCCAAACTGTTTGTGTACCGATTCATGGTACCCGATCCAATATTTATGCCGAAACGTGGCAACCGATCATATGTTTATGCCAGAACGTGGTAACCGATCCCAGTTAGTTTGTCGAAATGCAACACCTGATCCATTCAACAAGCCATAATCATAATCACAAGTATATTCTCAAAATCACACAATCAAGTCATGATTCATGGAATTCATCATTCATCTATCCTCATTTACAATTAGGGTGATCAATAATGTAACATTCGCATACATACATATATTATAATGAAGCAAGAACAAACATACATCACACAACATGAAATCACAGCCATCACCTACCTCGAACAAAACTTGAATCCCCTATTAAACTTGATATTTCCCTTTCCGAATTCTTTCCGCTTGTTCTTGGTCTACAAACAATCAATATAACATGGGAATCAATAAAGGATATCTAATTATCTGGATTAAAGTCTAACACTATCAACCCTAGATCAAACACATGATCCCAATATCCAAATTTAGGGTTTTTTCCACCATCCAAACAGTTCCAAAACCCTTCCCCAACGATAATCACCTAAGAAACTAAGTTCTACGAATCAAACAATGGATTTGAGGAGTGAACACCGTACCTTTAGCCTCAAGAATTGTGGAAAACTGTCAAGAAAACACCTGGGGTCGTTCCTTCGCTCTCAAAGTCAAAAAGTGCAAAATAAAACATTTTTGGGGTTTATTTTCGACTTAAGTCGCGTCTGCCCCGCCACAGCGATCCTCACTCCGCTGTAGTGGGCCCACCCTGGCGGCAGAAATCCTGCCATAATGGTTTGCACAGAACATAGAGCTAATTAAAGAATTTCCAAACCCCCATTTCACAACACACCTTCCTCCCATGACACTCCGAAACTACTCTCCCACGCTAAGATCGATTTCGGGAGTTCTACTCGTCCGAATTCAATTCCGTATAGTCGTATGGGTTTCTTAACATCTTAGCTATATATTTATATGATCGAATTAATAATTAGATTTTCTCAATTGTTACCATATTTCTCTAGACCTTACTGACTCCAATATCATCCAAATTTGGACTAGGTTGATAATTTTCCAGATACTACCAAAAACTTTTTTGGTCCAAAAGTTTTCCTTGTTGGATTTTCTATAACGATGGAAACCGGTCGTTGCAATAGATACAAATTTACCCATCACTCGTACCCGAGTGACAATTAGGAAAACAAACTAAGCAAGAGTGGAGTGGTACTTGAATCAACGAACAACTAGGGATACTTGTCTCGCATGTCCTTCTAGGTCTCCCAAGTGGCTTCCTTAGCCGGACGATGCTCCCATTGAACTTTCACGAACTTAATCTCCTTGGTCCTCAACATTCGGACATCACGATCAAGATTTGTAATCGATTCTTCCTCATACTGAAGGTCCTTGCCTAACACAACCGAGTCCCATTTTATGATGTAATCCCCGTAACCATGATATATGTTCAACATTGACACATGAACTACCGGATGAACTCCTGATAAGTTAGGAGGTAACGTCAATCTATAAGCAACCGGTCTTACCCGGTCAATGATTTCAAATGGTCCAATGTATCGGGGACTAAGCTTGCTCTTCTTGCCGAATCTCATCACTCCTCTCATGATTAATACCTTGAGAAGAACATTTTCACCAGTTTGAAATGTCATGTCTCTTACCTTATGGTTTGCATACTTCTTCTATCTACTTTGGGCTACTACAAGCTTAGCTTGAATACTCTTCACTTTATCTTGAGCATCCTTTACTAAATCAACCCCCAAAGGTTTCACATCGCCAGCCTCAAACCATCCTATGGGTGATCTACATCCCTCCCATAAAATTCTTCAAATTGTGCCATATAAATGCTGGAGTGGTAACTATTATTATAGGAAAACTCATACAAGTGGAGGAACATATCCCAATGACCTCCAAAGTCAATTACTCATGCCCTCAACATGTCTTATAATACTTGGATAGTCCTCTCTGAATGCCCGTTCGTCTGCGGATGGAAGGATATGCTAAAGGTGAGTTGAGTACCTAATTTTTCAAGAAATTTACCCCAAAACTTAGATGTGAATTGCATACCACGGTCTGAGATGATAGAAAGGGACACCCCATACAACCTGATCACTATCTCTTTCACATAAACCTTAGCCAATTGTTGAGCATTATAATGTATTCGGACCTGAATAAAATGGGCTGATATAGTAAATTTTTCAACCACTACCCAAATAGAATCAAACTTCCCTAATGTCTTGGGAAGACCAACCACGAAATCCATGGCTATTCTTTCCCACTTCCATTCCAGAATTAAAATTCTCTGAAGCAAACCTGCAGTTCTGTGATGCTCATATTTTACTTTTTGGAAATTTTGATACTTAGCCACGCATTCTGCTATATCTTTCTTCATGCCAGGACACCAATAGAGTTGCTTTAAATCTAGATACATCTTGGCCACACCCGAATGAATGGAATACCTTGAACCATGGGATTCTATCAATAGATTCTGAATCAAGTCGCCCACTCCAAGAACCTAATCCTCCCTTTAAAATAGAGCACACCTTACGCATCAAGAGTGGTCTCTTGTGTTTTACCAATCATGGTCTTATTTCTAAGTTCACTCAAATTTTCATCCTCATACTCTTTGGCCTTGATCTGCTCAATGAACGTGGCCCCTACTTTAATGCTAGCTAAAACCCCACCTTTCTCTGAGATGCCCAACTGCATGAACTTAGACTCCAAATGCTGAATTTATTTAGCCAAGGGTCGCTTGGATACACTCAAGCAAGCTAGACTACCATATTAATTGCTTTTCGGCTTAATGTGTCTACTACCACGTTAGCCTTACCTAGATGATACTAGATGGTCACATCATAATCCTATAGTAACTCCATCCACCTTCGTTGTCTCAAATTCAAATCCTTTTGAGTGAATACATGTTGTAAACTGAGATGGTTAGCAAATACCTCACACTTAACACCATAAAAATAAAGCCACCAGATCTTAAGAGCAAATACTACCGCTGCCAACTCAAAATCATGTGTTGGATAATTCCTCTCATGAACCTTCAACTGTCGTGATGCATAAGCTATTACATTCCTATCCTGCATTAATATCTCACCCAAACCCGAATGTGAAGCATCACAATAAACTACAAAGTTTTTACCTTCCACCGTTAGTGCTAGAATAGACATTGTGGTCAAAAGAGTCCTGAGCTTTTGAAAGCTCTCCTCACATTTTCAGTCCATTCAAAAGGTACCTCCTTTTTGGTTAAATTTTTCATATGGGTGGCAATGGAAGCAAAGTTTTTCACAAACCGGTGAAAGCAACTAGCGATCCCCACAAAATGTCTAATTTCAGTAACCGAACTTGGTCGGACCCAATTCTTAACCGCTTCAATATTTTGGGAATCTACCATTACCCCTTCCTTTGAAACTACATGCCCCAGAATGGCAACCGAAGTGAACAAAAATTCACACTTAGAAAATTTCGCATACAACTTTTGGTCCCCAAGAATACCAAGAACAATACGAAAATGGCTGGCATGCTCTTTCTCTCTTTTCGAATACAACAAGATATCATCAATGAACACTATCACAGAGGAATCAAGAAAAGGTTTGGACACACAATTCATCAAACTAATGAAAGTTGCGGGCACATTTGTCAACCCAAACAACATCACTAAGAACTCGTAATGCCCATAACGGGTCCGAAATACCATTTTTGGTATATCCTAGGGCCTAATATTTAACTGATGGTAGCCAGACCTTATATCAATCTTAAATAAAATGGATGCGCCCTGCAATTGGTCAAAAAGATCATTTATCCGAGGCAGTGGATACTTGTTCTGAATGGTGACCCTATTCAATTGGCGATAATCTATGCACATTCTCATACTACCATTTTTTTTCTTAACAAGATAGACTGGAGCACCCCACGGGGAAGCACTAGGACGGATAAATCCTTTGTCAAGAAGTTCTTGGATTTGATCGTTCAACTCTCTTAATTTTGCCGGAGCCATACGATAGGAAGGGATGGAAATAGGATGAGTATCAGGCTCTAAATCAATGCAGAAATATATATCCCTATCAGAAGGCATACCAGGCATATCAGTAGGAAACACTTCTCTAAATTCTGACACCACATGAATAACCTCAATGGGGGGAGACTCGACCTCAACATCCCAAATATGAGCCAAATAAGCCAAACAACCCTACCCTACCAGTTTCCTAGCTCAAATAGAGTATATGATCTTAGCTTGCTTAGGCTTGTACACCCATTCCCACAAACTTTCCCCTTCTCAGAATTTCTAGAGTTACATACTTAGTAATACAATTAAGCAAAACATAATAGGGGTATAACCAAGTCATACCTATGATTTTATCGAAGTCAGTCACATCCAAATCACCAAATCAACCCAAGTTTGAAAACCCATAAACAAAATAAGACAAGAACAATTGACATGGGTGACTATGACAAACCCTCCTACTAGGGTGGAAACATGAATGGGGGCATCAAGTATATCACAATTCAAATTAAATTCTGAGGCAAATCGCACGGACACATAAGAATAAGTAGAAACCAGATCAAATAATACATTAACCATCTGATCACAGACAAGAACAATACATGTGATCACTGCGTCAGACATCCCTACCTCGGTCTTGCCCGAAAAGGCATAACACTGAGCCCTGTCATCTTGATGGGTGACTTCCCTGCCTGGCTGTACTGTACCTCTGCATGTGTTACCATTTCCACTATCTCTACGGCCTCGCTGTTTTCCTCCTCGCCCACCTTGTGGACACCCTCGAACATTAATACCATTTCCCATGGGTACCACTACTCTCGTTTGTTGCTGTACGAATCCATCATGCGCGGGTGGGGACAATCTCTCCTCATATGCCCAGGTTCTCCACAATTATAGAAAGTACGATCAAAAGATTGCCTGCTGCTCGCAAAAGGTGCGGGTCCCTGGCTATCCTGAATCAAATTCTGAGGTGGAGTTCTGGAGTAATTACCTGTAGAAGTGGTCATGGCGGATTGAATTGGCTGGGCTGCAAGTGTCGGCCTCCCTGAACCAATGGACTAAGAACCCTGAAAGTTGCCTGAATTCTAGGCCTTCATAGCCAATGCCTTAGCCTGACCGTCTCGCCTCACTCCTTCCACCTTCTTCACAAAATCTGTTACTTCATTGAAGCTTTTTCCTGTAGAGGTCATATGAACAAACAATACTTACAATTCATAATTTTGTTCCTTAACAAATAGGTGGATCCTCTCTTCCTCAGCAGTCACTAATTATGTAGCATATCTAAACAAGACATGGAACTAAGCCTGACAAGCAGTCACATTCATACCACCTTGTTCCAAATCTATGAACTCATTGTAACATCTCGCAAGTTGAAATAACTAGGAAGAAACTAAGAATTGGAAATAGTCATTTAAAAATCAGAAAAAATTTGTTAAGTGTATTGAGTTGAGTTTTTGGTCAACTTACCATATATCCTAGCTCAAGATGAGTTAGGTGTTTTTCCAGATATCGTAGGAAAGATCTTGGAATAATCTTTCTAACGCCGCTAAGTTTACACGATTCTGAGTTCGTATGAGTGAGTTATGTCCATTGGAAGTTGGGTTGTCCAAATAAGGAAAGTTCAATCCGGATTTTTGAAGGGTATTATAGTCCTTTCCATACCCTATTATTTTGTTCGATTTTTGGAGTTTAATTAGGGTCAAATCAGAATTAGATCAGTTTAGTCAATTGGAAATTCACGCTAGGGCTTGGAGAAAAGAAAAAAGAGAAGAAAGGAGAAGAAGAACTCAAGATTTTCCAAGAACGTGCGATTTGGTTGTGGATTTCTCGAAGGATTTAATCCTACATGGTATGTGAGGCTTTCATAATGTTGGGCTCATTCACCCACGTGCCACACATGTTTATTTCAACATAAATTCATCCTAAAAGAGTTTGAAAGTTGATGTTCTTGATATATATCTTTGAATTTGATGTCGTTCTTGAATTGGGCTGAGATTGAGAAGTTTCTGAGATCATTACGTCAAATTATTGAGTTGGTTGGAGTTAGGTTCTTAGGTACATTTATTGGGTATCTGTATCTAAAAAGAATTTGGAAAAAAGAACCAAGTTTGGGTGAATTGGGGATGGAAAACGAAGAAGAAAATTAGTCGGGCAAATTTGGGAACTGGCTCCGCGTCGCAGATCTGCTCCCCAGATTTGGGAAAATCCTTTTGCATCATGGAGCGGTCACAGACCGTTCTACCTCAAAAGTTATTTTCACGACCAAAATTAAAATAAACCTCCGCATCGCGGACCAGCTTTCAGGCAGTGATTTCTTGATCTTTTCTTATGTTTAGCTATCTAGAAACACGCCTAAACACTGTGAGATCTTTCCTATGAAAAATCACAATCCTTGAATCCATAATGCAATTCAAGGAAAGTTAAGAGTCAAGTCTAGAAGTTAAGAAGCAAGTCAAGAGAAGTTTCTAAAGTTTTCAAAAGTCTTTCACAAACGTTGTAACTTTGTTTTAAGACTTAAAGTTTTGAGTTAAGCAAAGAGTAAAGAGTTGAGTTCATTTCTCCAAAAGTTATAAGGTTACTAAGTATTTCCAAGAGTTTAAAATGTTTTCACATTTGAACAACAAAGGGAAACACCGATTTCCAAGAGAGATTTTGAGCTATGTTTTGAGTAATTATCTCAAACCAAAGAAAGAAGTTTGTTTAAAAAACACATGAGCTAAGTATATTTTAGGAGTAGTATTGAGCACCGATATGGGGATGCGAGTTCATATTAACTCAAGTCTCCATAAACCATGTTGCCATCATGGGTAGTAAAGGATCATACTTTTTAGATGACTCCTTAAGATTCTTTTAGCATAGACTAGTGGATCCACTTAGTTCAGGCGTTCTATATAATGACAAAGTATAGGACAGTTCTGGCAGCGTGGGCAAGACGTTGTATCACCACTTAGGCTCATAGTGGTGGTTGTTGGTTAGAGAAACTACCATAGAAACTATATTACTTTATTATACAAGTACAGTTAGCCTGCATCGTCTTATGATGCACACACAGGTAACCAAGATCAGCACTCAGCGCCTCGTTGATACAGTTGAGCACTCAGAGTCAGTTGGTGAGCCTCATTGCATTCAGTATTTCATTGTTAGGATGATTGGGGGTCTTGTCCCGACATCCTTCTTTGTTTTAGAGGCTTAATAGACAGTTAGTAGTTCAGTTGTCTTTACATTATCATTTCAGATGTTTTTTAAAGATTTAAGTTGCCATTTTGGCTAGGTTTTATATCTTCTTAAAGTTTTGTTTTGAGATTATCTTGTTAAGTTAAGTCTTCCGCTGATTAAGTAAGCCAGGTAAAGGGTTCGCTTGGGGCCAGCAATGGTTCTCGAGTGCCAGTCCCACCCAGGGTGTAGGCTCAGGGCGTGACACTCATCCTTCTTACGATATCTCAAGGTCTGAGGCATATACTTCTCCAAGAACAAAGCATGAAATTACTTCCAAGTAAGTGCGGGTAAAACTGAAGATCGGTATTCCACATAAGCTATCCACCACTGCTTAGCCTTACCTTGAAGTTGAAAGGTCACAAACTCCATGCCATGCTGATGGACAATTCCCAACTTATGAAGCCTCTCATGGCAATCTATGATGAACTCATAGGCGTTCTCACTTTTAGAACCATGGAACACAGGCGGTTTCAACTTCAAGAATTTAGTCAACATCTCATGCTCATTACCAGTTATAACAGGACCCAACAAAGGACCGAAGAAAGCATCATTACCTACAGTTCCACCCACCTTGGGACAATGATAGCAATAGAGAGATCGGCCGGAGTTGAGTTGCTTGAACAGAGGGAAGCACGCCAGGACCAACTAATCCTTTCAAGAACAACATGATCTGTTGAGCTAACACTGGGTCTAAGGGGGGGATACATGTAGTCTTAGCCTACACCTCTTCCTCTTTCCCAACATCCTCTTCATTCTCAACCTCAACATTCTCCTCTATCTCTTCATGATGTGTAAGACGGTTCTCATTTCTAGGAGCATTCTGAACAAGAGCTCCATCCCTAGTAGGTCCTACTCTTCCATTGCCTCTACCCCTTACTCTTCTCCAACCCCTGCCTCGACCGTGACCTCTTGCTGCGGATTCCTCAGCTGGTGCATTGATGGGAGCTACGGGACTTACACCGTTGAACGTAGTTTTAACCATTTGTGGACAGAATAATGAAGGAGATTAGATACCAATTTGGATCACCAGATACCAATTGGAACCAAGTTATAGCAACAAGAGAAAATAGAGAGATTTCCTAAAGTCCTATAGGCTCTCGAAGGAAAGTACAGACGTGTCAGTACCGTTCTGCAAGACTCTACTAGACTCGTTTTGGTACATCGATATCAACGAATCTAGGGCTCTGATACAAACTTTGTCACTACCCAGACCGTTGTGATTGGCACCCACACTAATCCTCCGGTAGGAGAACCATTAATACTAATTAGCTAATCAAGAACTGCACATTTAAAGTTACGGAAGCAGGTTTAAATGTTAAAGGAAAGATAGAGTTCCCATAAACTCCAAAAGTCTAATAAAAAAATGCAGAATAATTCCCCAGAACCTAAAAGTCAATGTACAAAAACATCTAAAGTTCAACAAGTTGAACAAAATAGGTACCACCAAAATAAACATAAGAAATCCTAATGTACTAGTCTAAGCCCGAAATGGGGACATAAACAAAAAAATAAGAACTCATGGCAGCCCGGAAGAACTGGCATACCCTTGAATTCGATTGATCACTGATCTTCTAGAGGAGGTCTGTCAATAGCCTCCTGAAGATGCCCTATACTCAACAAAGAAAGAACAAGTGCAGTATTAGTACACAACCACAGTGTACTAGTAGGATAACGTTGCTATCCCACTAAATGCAAGATACATAAGTCATTACAACATAATAAACATGCATACACCAAACATATACAATATCAACATCATTTACAAACAACCGGAGCATTTCACAATTCTCAATTATACAATTATGTCAAATCAATGGTCCTCTCATGGAACCCAAACCCAAATTGTTAATTTACCGGTTCGTGGTACCCAATCCAATGTTTATGCCAGAACGTGGCAACCGATCCCATGTTTATGCCGGAACGTGGCAACCGATCCCAGTTAGTGTGTCGGAATGCAATATTCGATCCATTCAACAAGCCATAATCATAATCACAAGCATATTCTCAAAATCACACAATCAAGTCATGATTCATGGAATTCATCATTCATCTATCCTCATTTACAATTAGGGTGGTCAATAATGTAACATTCGCATACATACATGTATTATAATGAAGCAAGAACAAACATATTGAGACAACATGAAATCACAACCATCACCTACCTCGAACAAAGCTTAAATCCCCTATGAAACTTGATTCTCTCCTTTCAGGATTATTTCCGCTTGTTCTTGGTCTACAAACAATCAATATAACATATGAATCAATAGACGATGTCTAATTACCCGGATTAAAGTGAACACTATCAACCCTAGATCAAACCCATGATCCAAATATCCAAATTTAGGGTTTTTCCCACCAACCAAACAGTTCCAAAACCCTTCCCCAACGATAATCACCCAAAAAACTAAGTTCTACGGATCGAAAACCGGATTCGGGGAGTAAAAACCTTACCTTTAGCCTCAAGAATGGTGGAAAACTGTCAAGTAAACACATGGGCTCGTTTCTTAGCTCTCAAAGTCAAAAAGTGCAGAATAAAACATTTTTTGAGTTTATTTCCGACTTAAGTCACCTCGGCCTCGCTAGAGCGGTCCTCACCCCGCTGCAGCGGGCCCGCCCTGGCGGAAAAAATCCCGCCATATCGGCTTGCATGGAATAGAGAGCTAATCAAAGAATTTCCAAACCCCATTTAATAACACACCTTCCTCCCATGAGACTCAGAAACTATCCTCTCACGCTAAGATCGATTCTGAGAGTTCTACTTGCCTGAATTCAATTCTGTAAAGTTGTACGAGTTCCTTAACGTCTTAGCTATCTACTCATATGATCGAATTCATAATTAAATTTCCCCATTATTACCAGATTTTTCTAGACCTTACTGAGTCCAATTTCGTCCAAATTTGGATTAGGTTGGGAATTTTCCAGATACTACCTAAGTTTTTAGGTCCAAAATTTTTTCCCGTTGGCTTTCTATAACGATGGAAACCTGTCGTTACAGTTTAGACAACTCAAAGTCCTCA
>JAJOOO010024038.1:0-17987 GCA_029582685.1 Solanum piurae
TCTTCCCCCCCCCCCCCCCCCGATTTTCATCCCCAAATCATCCTCAACACTAAATCCTCCAATTTCTCATCAACTTCATGAGAGGAAGACCCATCCAACCATCTTCATCCCCAGAATCATCCTCACACTACATCCTCCATTTTTTCCTCAACTTCCTCACATGTTTCTTGACCCATTTAATTTTTTCTTTAACTAAATCAATCATTTACTCATTACCATCAGTATACATGATCAAATCTCACCGGAAGCACTGTTGAAAGACTTCACACAACCTTTGTATTAGATTTTATCCGATGATCATTAAACCTTAACTCTTTTGTCCACTACATCTTGTGCATATGACGGTTTAAGGCCAACAACGACTGAAATGGATATTATAATCTTTCTCTTTTCGTGTAGAAGAAGCCCATCGTAGGATTGACACAAGGACTGATACTAGGATTAGGATTTGGTTTAGTATTAGGGTTAGATTTGTCTGAAATTTGTTTGGGGATAAGAGGTAAATGAGAAAGAGAAGGGTTTTTGGGGTTGGAGTACCATCTAAAATTAAGAGAATTGATTTGGGGAATTTTGGGTGGGTATTATGTATTTGGGTGGGTTTTTAAATTAATTTGGGAGGGTCTTTTAATTTTGGGTAGGAAATTTAACAAATATTAGATTGACGGTTAAGATTGAGACACGTGTATCACTGTTAGTTTAAAGGGTATATATGCTCTAAAATTTGGACGGTAAGGATACTGGTGTCCTAAAAGTATAATGAGGGGTATACACATACCATTTACGAAAGTTCGGGGGTATATTCGTCCATTTTTCCTTTATTATTCACGTTTTTCTTTGTTCCTCTTTTTGTTTCTTCTGTTACCTCAGAAAAAGAAAACACCTACAAAAATGAACTCTAACAATAAGTTGATAAGACTACTTAAAATTGGACTAGGAAATTAATTATTGAAAAAATGGCTAAAATCAAAATTTTCCGGCAAAATGTGCTTATTTCTCCAAAATCTAAAAATAGGTCCATTTTCAACCTCAAATCTCATTTTTCAACCAAATCCATCTTAAGTCTTCACCAAATCAATTCAAATTATAGATATGAACTACTTTAGATGTTACGACCCAAACTATCGGGCCGTGCGGGTACCTACTATAACATCTAGATAGGAGAACCCTTACCACCTAATTTAAACTGAAAATGAGGAAGTGAACAAAATTCTTTATATCCTTTTATTTAAATAAAAGAACCAATTGTCAACCTTGATTATGTTAAAGATACCTTTGAAATACACGGAACCCTCCCTAGAAACTAGTCTAAACAAATGCAAGAGCTTCTAAGAGGATACAATATCTGAATAAATAAGACACAACTCCCCATAAGGAAAAGAAGAGTAGAAGTTGTCAGAGATCATCGTCGTCTTTAACTAAGAAACAACATTGATCTTGCAACCAGACAATGCCAAGTGACATAGCAAAAGTAGTATTAGTACAAATAACACGTAATGATAGGAACCATCGGTCGATCTAAATCCACTATATGTAAATAATTAGAGGAAACATATAACTCAAACTGTACAACCCCGATCTTTTAACCGCTGCCCTTAATACCAAGCAATACTACCTTTGAACTTGTACACTATGTCCCAAGTCACCCCACCTCGTTTCCATTGCCAACTCCACCACCCAGAGTCATTATAACCTCTTATCGGATCATAATCTAATCCTTCTATCACATAAAGACTTTCTAAAACCGTCTATCTACTAACACAGAATCTCCCTACTGCTTCCGTTCCTAAACTCAAATCCACCACCAATTTTATTAGTCGGTTTGCCACCACTTCCAAGACTCCCTGCCAACACCCTAGCCTTGGCCCCTTTAGTGGACCATCAACAATACTCTTACTTATTCCCCTCGACTTAACCAACACCTAGTTCAACACCCCCCTTCCAATAGACTCGGACCCTCCAAGGATCCATGAAACCTCATCTAAACTGTTTAACCAGAAAACGGTTTACACAAGAACCATCTTAGAATTTAAATACATTAATCCAGCCCACTCATAGACCAACATGTGACAAATACAACATTATAAATAAGTTTAGTCCACTCATAGAACCAACACCCAATGAACAATCAAACAATGTATAAGAAGTAATACTCGAGATAACCAATATTGAACATGTACTAAGCATGGTATTCTCATCAATCAATAGATATTTCATTTCAGGTGTGGTACCCGAACCAACTTCTATGTATCAGTCGTGGTACCCGATTCAATCAAGATATATCATGTACCAGGAGTGGTACCTGAGCCAGCCAAAATATATGTATCAGGAGTGGTACTCGAGCCAACTGAGAATCACAATTACCATGAATACAAATACACTTGTTTTAACCACAACTAATCAAGAAGAGTTCATTGCATTAGATTGACAAACCAAATATCATTCCACTTTCCTCTCTTTTCAACTCCGTAACCACATATTGTACAAATAATACTAGCGAAATATTTAACATGCCCACAATCACGTAGAATGGAAAACATACAACCATCACCTACCTCAAAATATCATTTCCAAACAATTCTCTAGCTCATAATCTGATTACCAACAAGTTACCATCCCTAGGATAACACCCATCAACTATCATAAGACTAGCATTTATAAACAAGTGTGTTACCACTCTCAACAACACTACCAACACATTTAACCATTCAGACTCCGTACCTGAAGGTCTATACATGAAATCACCCGATAACCTATCACATATTATGCAATTAAAGATAGGTTTAATTATTCAATTAATCTTAGACTACGTGGACGCCAAGCAATTGTTGAATTGGTTTAAACACAAGTTTCTAGCTCCGTGGGGTGAATCTTGAGGGACATAGGCCTGAAATCCATGGGTTTTGACTCTCTTTGCGTTGGAATCCCTCCTCACCATTTTTCCCAAGTTTAAAGCAGCCTAGGAGGGGTTTTGGAGTAGCCTTCGTCTATTTTACCACTGAAGAGGAGGAGTCAAATTTTAAAATTCGTATTTTCTAGGTTCTGCCCCCGTCAACCCCGCTATAGCAGCTGAGACGCCGCTACAGCGGCGACGCCATACCATGAATATTCCAACTATGGCAGGATGACCTCAGTCCGACTGAAATTCAAAATTCAAAATTTTCATCGTGTCACTCCAATTTAATTTGGCAATGTATTTTTAAAAATTCGGGGTTTCGCATGAGGTGTCTTCTGAATTAATAACAAAGGAATTGGTCACCAATTTACCCATCATTTGTCCTTGAATAATTTTTAAGACAGAAGAAAAGAAAGCACTATCGCCTAATTTTGACAATATCAAGAGAGAATGTAGGTCTTACGCAATCATAGAGAACTCCCTCCCCCCAAATGTCCAGGTACACCGGGGCCTTGCTAATAACCACGCCAAGAAAATTAAACGGACAAATCAACAAAAAAATTTCCCACCTACAAACGTGGACCTCGCTATAGCAGTTTCGATGTAGTGGTTGTCCTGCCGCTATAGTGAGAGATTGGAAAGAGTTTTAAGGGGGAGATAAATGGGTTTCTAGTTCATTCTCTCATTTTTCACTCCCAAACTCGAATTTTCTCTCCCGATCACTCTGCGCCGAGCGTCAAAACTAAATGATCGTATCTCGAGTCTCCTTATTTCATTAAGTGCATAAGGATTGTTAATGCTAGAAATCGATTGAGTAGAGTAGGAGTTTGAGTTGGTTTTTGAATTTTGAAAGTTTGCTTTGATTTGTTGAAATTTCTAAAGCATGGTTGTTTCCCTTACGTTTACAATGCTCCTACATCGTTTCGGGTGTAAGCAATTGTTGAAGCGGTTTGAACACGATCTTCTAGCTCCGTGGGCCGAATCTTGAAGGACGTAGGCCTGAAATCCATGGGTTTTGACTCTCTTTGCGTTGGAATTCCTCCTCGCCATTTTCCCCAAGTTTAAAGTAGCCTAGAAGGGTTTTGGAGTATCCCTCGTTTAATTTACCACTGAAGAGGAGGAGTCAAATTTTAAAATTCGTATTTTCTAGGTTCTGCCCCGTCAATCCCGTCTCCTTATTTCATTAAGTGCATAATGATTGTTAATGCTAGAAATCGATTGAGTAAAGTAGGAATTTTAGTTGGTTTTTGAATTTTGAAAGTTTGCTTTGATTTGTTGAAATTGCTAAAGCATGGTCGTTAACCTTACGTTTACAATGCTCCTACATCGTTTCGGGCGTAAGGATTATGGGGTAGAGGGCTGAAAACGGGTCCGAAATGGTGGGAAAAAATGAAGGGTTGTTCTTGGTTGGAAACTTAAAATTTTGGGCACCATTTAAGACTTATAATATACGGATTTTCGCACAAAGTAGTAATAGGGTAATTTAGGAACAATGATCTAAAGTAAGCCTTATGATAATTTTGTGGGGGTCTAAATCATTTCATTAAGCGTAAAAGAGGATTTTTTTAAAATAAAAAGTTAAGTTATTTTTAATTATAGAGATGACATTTTTTTGGAACGAATTTAAAAAAATGGGATTCGACTCCTCTCCATTTCTCTTCATTTTCCTCAAGTTCTTAGTCGGAGTGAGGACACATGTGATAGGTTAAAATTAACGGATGAGATACAATTAACTAAAATAAAGTCCTAAGCATAATTAAAATGATTAGTTAGTAAATATATATAGTTAATTGACCAAATTGATAAATATATAGTTAAGGAATTAAACCAAAAATACTAAATTTGGTAAGTGTATAATTAAAGAATCATTTTAGACCTATTCATATTGATAACTATTTATGGCATTTTCTCTATTTATTTTATCATCCAAAATCAGTATGTGTTTCCATTGATTTAACATAATCGCGCACAAAGCTTGGTGATTTACAGCATAATTAACGAAGAAGAAACTGTAGTCATGGATACTTTAATCAGTGAAAATGGCGTATTCTTGCCCATTCCACCATTGCAAGCTGTTCGTCTTCATTACATTCTTGGAACTATACTGGGTTTTACTTTCATGGTTGCTCACACTTTATTTCCTATCAATCTCATTACGCATCCAACACAAACGCTTTTCATCATATGGGTATCTATCAAATTAACATATATGGTACAAAGAGAGTAATCTGCGTAGTCCGATTTTGAATTTAGGCTTCATTTTGTCTTTTCAGGGAATTGTGGGTCCTGTGCTGATGATTCTTTTCGGTCATCTTCGACAAGATATGGAGAGTTGCTCTGTAATTCTAATCCTTTTTTTTTGTGTTTGATTACATAGAATTTAATATTTTGAAAATCGTAAATCTCTCAATTTTGAAATTGTGTGTTTTTCGTAGTATTTCCGAGCTGCAGGACGAGGGTATGTGGGTCTTGTTGCAGGTTAGTCATTCTTAGAAACAAAATTCTACATTTTCTCTCTATATATGTTTCGGGTTCAATTCTATATGTGGTGATTGATGAAACACTTGCCGGAATGATGTTCAATTGAATTTTTTGTGAGTAATAAATTGTTGAAACAAACTCTCATATCTTCTCGAGATAACGGGTATGGTTTGTGTACACTCTCTACCCTCCCCAAACTCCGTTGTAGGGACTACATTGGGTTTGTTGTTATTGTTGTTGAATAATAATTGTTGAATCCCTTAAACATAAGAGAACGTTTTTCTGAATCCCATTGTTGAAAAACCTTCTTCCACGCTGTCAGATGAAGTTAAGGATTTGCATTGGGAAAATAAACTTTCTTTTAAAAAATAAGCATTTGCATTTTGATTTTGAAATGATTTACAGTGAAATATCTGTGGAAGTTTCTGAATGAATTCTCTGTATTAAAGAACAAATATAGCTTAATGGATAATGAGAATTCATGTAGCCAACGCAGGGATTGAGACTCTATGTTAATTGATTGTGGTACTGTACAAGTTTATTACTTGGTTTAGAAGCATGTCTTTTTTCTCTGAATGCATCTGTTGCATGAAGTCCTTGGGAACAGTATATGCCCCTCGAAGTAATGATTCATCCATTAACTGTGTATTCATATGTTTTGCCTTTATTGGGGGTTTTCCTCTTTAGTATTCCTCAAAATATTTCATGACAAGTGAAGTAGGTTTCATTAGCTGGGACTATATTAACAATATTCTATCCCCAATATTGTCGATACTCGATATTGCGAATGACTTTGTCTTATTTTATGTTTGTAGGGGCCATTGTTAATGCACTGGGAGCTATTATCTTGGGAGCACCTGTTGGTTTCGAGTATGTAATCATATGCATTTGTTTCTCTCTGTTATAAGTATTTCAAATAAGTGAACTATTCTTGAGCTTGGACGAAAAGGGGTTTGATCTACATACACCATAGATCTCTAAGTGTTCTCTGAGTTTCCAAAATGATCTCCATTTACCATTCAGATACATTCTCTGTTGAATAAAACTTATATATTTCTAAAACCGAGATGTTGTTTGTGTTTTTGTCTCTTATAACCTAGGAGTTATCTTGTGATTTTGTTTGTCATGCTCCACATTGGTTGAGGAAATGCATTGTGTTGGTCTTGGACAATCCTTCTCTTATGAGCTACCTTTTGGGGTTGAGCTAGGCCAAAATTTTATTTTTTTACATGATATCAGTGTCAGATCCATTAATCTATGTTGTAACTTTTTTCAATGTTGGGCCCTTGTGTTGTGTTATCCACGCTCCAGTTGTTGGTTGTTTGATCCTGGGTGTAAGGAGAGTGTCAACTCCTACATTGGTTGGGGAATGGGCTGTGGTGTTTTTTTATAGTTGTGAGCAATCCTAATCCTCCCCTCATGAGATGGCTTTTGAGGCGGAGTTAAGGCCAAGGTTCATTTCTTCGCAATATCTAATTCTCATTGACTACGTGAAGAATTTACAACATATCTGATACACCCTCTGCTCATGTAAAACATCTAATAAACCAAGTATATAAAGTAAATATAGTCGAAAAAGTCATGCTCAAAAGAATGAAGAAAAAAATTGTAGCAGCGACAAAATAATGGAATAACTAAAGCTAAGGAACTAACAAGTAATACTAAAATTGAAGAATATGATTGAATCGGGAGTAATAATTACAATACTGAAAAGGGAAACTAGACAATGCAATCTACTAACCTTTTTCCCTAATTCTCGACCTCTACATCTTTTTATCTAAGGTCATGTCCTTGCTGAGCTGCATGTGAGTCATGTTCTGTCTAATCATCTCTCTCCAAGAATTTTTTGACCTACCTCTACCTACCACCATAGTCAACCTCATGCACCTCTTCATATGTCTGAACCATCTCAGTTTGGTCTACCGCATCTTGTCTACCATGTAGGTCACTCTCACCTTGTCTCGAGTAACTTCGTTCCGGATCATAGCTTTGTAGTATGCCCACACATCCATCTCAATATTCTCATTTCCGGTACTCCTATCTTTTGAACATGTGAGTTCTTGACCGGCCAACGCTTCACCCCATACAATATAGTTGGTCTGACCACCACTTTATAAACTTACTTTTAAGGTTTAGTGGCACATTCTTATCACACAAGACACCAGATGCGAGCTTCCATTTCATCAACCCCGCTCCAATATGACATGGAACATCATCATTAATCTCCCCACCTCTTTGAATTTTTTACCCTAGGTACTTGATACTTTCTTACTTCCACATTTGCCACGTGAGTTACATCACTAAACTTGCACTCAAGTATTTTGTCTTAACCCTGCTCAATCTGAACCCTCCCTTTAGACTGCAGGGTCCGTCTCCAAACCTCTAATCTATGGTTAACTCTGTCATGTGTCTCATCAATCAAAACCATGTCATCAGCAAAGCATACACTATGGCATATCTCCCTGAATATGCCGCGTTAGTACATCCATCACCAACACAAATTGAAACGGACTAAGTTGATCCCTGGTGACTCGGAAGTTATCCAAGTCACCTCCCACTGTCCTCACTTAGAGCTTGGCTCCATTATACATGTCCTTAATTGCTCTAATGTAATCTACCGGTACATCTTTAGCCTCCAAACGTCTCCAAAGAACACCCATAGAGATTTGTCGTAGGTTTTCCAGGTCATGAACACCATATGTGAATCCTTCTCCCTCTCCCTATACTACTCCATCAATACTTTTAATGGCTGTTAATTTGCTTTGATTTTATTTATCAGAAAGAAATTACTTTGATGTTGCTGAACAAACTTATTGGTCTTTAATCCAATTTGTCCTTTGTTATCTTACTGTAGGTATTTTACCAAGACCCTGAATTGGTCTCTTCTGATGTCATCATTCACTGTGAGTATCCAAACTGTGGACTTCTATTTCCTGCGGAAAAGTTATCTCCTTTGTGAGAAATATATGAAAAGAATATTATTGAATTGTTGTTGTGTCTACATTATTACATTGAGATCCTATTTAGAGACACTAGAATACAATCTTTTACCCAGTAGGATACTATTTACCATTCCTATTCCTATTCTAAATATGATTGTATAAACCTATTCCTATTCTAATTGGATTGTGTTAACCTATTCCTATTCTAAAAGGATTGTATAAACCTATTCCTATTCTAACACTCCCCCTCAAGCTAGTGCATATCGTTCATGTACCTAGCTTGTTACATATGTAATTAATACGAGGACCAATGAGGGGCTTGGTGAGATATTTGCAAGTTGATTAGTCAACTTCACAAAATTGACAGTCAATCTCAATGTGCTTGTCTTCTCATTAAATACTGGATTTGATGCATAATGTCAGTCAATCTCAATGTGCTTAATCTTCTCATGAAATACTGAATTTGATGCATAATGCCGATAAAACACAAAGTGATAAAATTACAGTGTTGAACTTCCCAAACCAAACTTGCAAAGATTGTTTCAGACCATAGAGTGACTCACATAATCGACATACAAAGCTACTAAACTCCCCCTGAGCAACAAAGTGCTCAAAATCTAGTATAAAGTATATGGATCAGGTTGGAATCAATAGATGAGTCGATATTAAACAAGAAAGTCACCGAAAAAATTGGTCAGAACATGCTCATACGCCGAAGTATTAGATTTGATGGCTGAAAATGGTCACAATCTAACAAAGAATATTATATGGGTAGGGTCGTAATGATATCACGACCCAACTAGAAAATAGAAATTATATAAGATAGATCGAATTGATGGAACGACCCCATTGAAAAAGAGAAATAATATGGGTAGGGTCGGAATGATGGCACGACCCTACTGAAAAAGAAATATTATACGGGTAGGGTTGGAATGATGGCACAACCCTACGCAAATCAGATTTGAGGAGTCACCGGAAAGACGAATGGAACTACGCAAATCAAATCTGAGGAGTCACTGAAAAGATACGTGGTGCTATGCAACTCAGATATGAGAAAATAGTTCGGAAAAAAATCTACGGTACTACACAAATTAAATGTGAAAAGTAGTTCGGAGAGATGCACGGTGCTACACAAATCAGATATGCAAAAAAGTAGTCACCGGAAAGATCGCACGGTGCTACACAAATTAAATAAGAAAAAATAATCACCGAAATGATGGCACGGTGCTACACAAATTAAATATGAAAAAGTAGTCACCGGAATGATGGCACGGTACTACACAAATTAGATATAAGAAAGTAGTCACCAGAATGATGGCACGGTGCTACACAAATTAGATATGTGAAAATAGTCATATGAACGATACATGGTGACTCAACTTTTGCTAACATAATCGTTGACCGGACGGGCGACATATATGGATAATAACCGCCCGCCGGCAGCGGAAGCTCTTTGATTTTCTACCAAGATCGTAGAGGCTCTGATACCATGTGAGAAATATATGAAAAGAATATTATTGAATTGTTGTTGTGTCTACATTATTACATTGAGATCCTATTTATAGACACTAGAATACAATCTTTTACCAAGTAGGATACTATTTACCATTCCTATTCCTATTTGTATTCCTATTCCTATTCTAAATAGGATTGTATAAACCTATTCCTATTCTAATTGGATTGTGTTAACCTATTCCTATTCTAATAGGATTGTATAAACCTATTCCTATTCTAACATGATACCATGTGAGAAATATTGGAAAATAATATTATTGAATTGTTGTTGTTTACATTATTACATTGAGACCCTATTTATAGACCCTAGAATACAATCCTTTACCAAGTAGGATATTATTTAGTATTCCTATTTCTATTTCTATTACTATTCCTATTCTAATAGGATTGTATAAAGGTATTCCTATTCTAATAGGATTGTATAAACCTATTCATATTCTAACACTCCCCCTCAAGCTAGTGCATACAATTCATGTACCTAGCTTGTTACAAATGTAATTAACACGAGGACCGATGAAGGGCTTGGTGAGATAGCTGCAAGTTGATCACTCGATTTCACAAAATTGACAATCAATCTCAATGTGCTTGGTCTTCTCATGAAATACTGAATTTGATGCATAATGCCGATAAAACACGGAGTGATAAAATTACAGTGTTGGAACTTCTCAAACCAAGCTTGCAAAGACTGTTTCAGATCATAGAGTGGCTTGCATAATCAACATACAAGGCTACTAAACTCCCCCTCAGCAACAAAATTAGGTGGTTGCTCTATATAGACGTCTTCATGCAGCGGTCGTAAGTGCTCAAAATCTAGTATAAAGTATGTGGATCATGTTGGAATCAATAGACGAGTCGATATTAAACAAGTCACCGAAAAACTGGCCGGAACATGCTCATATGCCGGAGTATTAGATTTGATGGCTAAAAGTGGTCACAATCTAAGAAATAAAATTATATAGGTAGGGTCGGAATGATGTCACGACCCAGCTAGAAAAAGAAATTATATAGGATAAGATCGAATTGATGGAACGACCACATTGAAAAAGAGAAAAAAATAATATGGGTAGGGTTGGAATGATGGCACAACCCTACACAAATCAGATTTGAGGAGTCACCGAAAAGACGAATGGAACTATGCAAATCAAATCTGAGGAGTCACTCAAAAGACACATGATGCTATGCAACTCAGATATGAGAAAGTAGTTTGGAAAATCAACGGTACTACACAAATTAAATCTGAAAAGTAGTCCGGAGAGATGCACGGTGCTACGCAAATCAGATATGCAAAAAAAAAGGTAGTCACCGGAAGGATGGCACAAAACTACTTTTTTTCATAATTAATTTGTGTAACACCGTGCCATCATTCCGGTGTTAAGATGTCCCACATAGGTAGAGAAATGGAAACTTGGTCTCCTTATATGGACTTGGACAAACCTCCCCTCATAAACTAGCTTTTAGGGTTGAGTTAGGCCCAGGTGCCATATCTTTACATGGTATCAGAGCCAGGCTCATTCCAATTTGTTCACCGATGATGGACCCCCATTTAGAAGTGTTCACGCTCCAGTTGAGGTCTGGGCGTGCGGGGGAGTGTTAAGATGTCCCACATCGGTAGAGGAATGGGAATTTGGTCTCGGACAAACCTCCCCTCATGAGCTAGCTTATGGGGTTGAGTTAGGCCCAGGTGCCATATCTTTACTTAAAATACATCAAAAAGTTTCCAGTTTTATTGTGGTTTTATTTTATGTTTTCTTAAAATACTTCGAAGTTTGAAGAAGAAAAGAAATTTTCAGGGGCTCATTCACTTTGTACTTGAAACTCTCTCTTTGTTCATTCATCATTGAAAAGCAAGAGCAAACATACTTTCTATCTAGTTTGGCCACTTCGATATAAAATTGTTTTTGTATTTGCGGCTTTGATAGTTGTCCTTTTCATGTTTTCTATTATGTTGCTTGGCAGTTTGTCCCGGCAGCTTGCGCTTTTGGTTCAGCGTGGACTCATTGGCACAGAGTATTTGCTCAAACAAAGTAACTTCTTCTCCCTGATTAATGGGCGTTTAATATCTTGAGCTAAGAACTCTCCGTGATATATTTTATGCATGTTTTATTCTTGCAGGGCATTTAGTTTTATAGACTATATGATCCGCGGACCAGCCTATGGAGCTGTTATTGGAGCATGGTTTGGTGCTTGGCCTATGCCACTTGATTGGGAAAGGCCATGGCAGGTATGCTGCTGTAAACTTGGATAGTTGGGACATCTAATGATCAATCATAAGTCAGTCCAGTTGTAGTAACGATTATGGTCCATTTTCATCCTGAATCTTTTGAGGTTCAGATTCAATAATGTGATTCAGTAAATCTATTTCTGCCCAAAGTTTGATAAGTCTGCTAACAAAAATTGTTTCGTGATAGAAAAACATAAAAGTTACAAGGCAAACCTAATCCATCAGCATCTATATTCCTATTTGTCTGAGCTTTCGAACAAGGAAGTTGTAAACTCAGATCAGTTAAAATTTCACCTTTAGCATACTTCAGTTTGGTAGATCAAACATGAAATCTGAATAGTACTTCGTTCTTTTTTTCCGAACAGCCCACGTCCCCAAGAATTGTACATTTTGTATAATTTGTTTTTGCATTCACTCTTTTTCCGTTTCCTTGTATAGGATTGCACCTTCTTGGCACCAATATGTCCTTTTCTTGTCTAAAAAAGAAAGGCACATGTTGGAAAATTGTTCTGCTTTCCTACTCTAAAATAAACCATAGAGAGAGAGAGAGAGAGAGAGAGAGAGAAGTTTACATTCTTTGTTTCTTTTTTTGGGAGGAAATCAGATATGCATTGTGCTCCAATTATGCTCCACTTTGGTGAATGCAATCTTAGGTGTAAGTCCACTTTTTGGACAAGGTCTTGAGTATTTTTGAATTATGGTTAGAAAACAGCTCCTGCCTTATCCTGATCTAACCAAAATTCATTAGATTAGCACTCGTGTTGTTCCATCTTTGTGCTTTGATCTGTTAGGTGTCTGTCGTTGCTGCAAATATAATTAAGTAAGAGTGTGTCTCTTCCATTAGACCTTAGATGAGATGGTCATGCAATTCAATTTAGTATTAAAGCAGGCAGAAGGTCTAGGTCCGCATCTCACCGCCATCCATTATAATAAAGTATTTTACGTGATTGGACCATGTAAAAGACAATCAAGCCCGCACTTGAGGAGGCGTGTATAATTAAATAAATAGAAGTGTATTCTCTCCTAATAGCTTAAGCTTTTAGATGAGTTTATCACACATGTCAATAGTAAGTGAGCAGAAACATTAAAAGGATGATGCTTATTTTTTCATTACCAAAAAAAAACATCAATTTGTGGGAGATTGGAATTAGATGTCTATATCTATCTAATCTTAATGTATGCTTTGCTATAAACTGAGTTGTAGCTGCATCCAAGCTCATTGACTTTGCCAAGACATTCTTTTTGACTTGTTCTCTGTCTATAAAAAAATAAATAATTTCGACAACTAAGTTATTGTGAAGGACCATAAACAAGAACAGTAAAAGTGGAAAATTTAAGACAAAGAAACAGTGTATGAAGTTGCATCTTGCTTTTGTTCATCTGTTGGTAACTTTTCAGGATATGCCAAAGGTGTGAATTACTCAAGCGCATTGTGATTGTTTAATCAAAAATAAAATCGTCCTTTATTGCTGTTTGGAAATTTTCTCAATTTTTCGTTTCCATTATCTTATGTGTTATTGTGAACTTTGTAATGATTCATCTGCTCTCGACTGATAATTTCACCAGTCTATTGCAACTTCTGTTACAGGGATTTTAACTTCTTGAGTTTGAGAACTAGTTAAATGTAGTGTTCTAAACTTTAGTATCCTCTTTAGAGCAAGTAGCCAACCTTTTACCTTATAACTAAACAGTGTAGCCAATGTTCGATGAAATCTAGACTACCCCCTTCCACCTTTGCAGGCAAAACTTCTGTTAGTGTTACGTGTTGTGGTCTTTGTGTACTTTTGATTTGCTATTCTGCAGAACTATCTGGGCTGTAAATTGGATATGTTGGGTTTCTCTGTTTGTTTGTTCTGATGAATGCAAAATCTGTGATTGTAGGAATGGCCTATATGTGTGAGTTATGGAGCTATGGCTGGCTACTTGATGGGGCTGGTCGCATCCTCTGTTTGCATTATCTTCCATAATCGTCGCCAGCAGCATTTAAAAGGAGAGTAGTGTAGGAATACTTCTTTTTGTACTTGTTTACTCAGCTTCATAGCAATATAATGTCTAATTTTGTTCTTTATATGATTCAGTTGTCCTCTTTTCTTCGACTCTCTGCGTGGTTCAGTTTTTGTTTTTGTTTTTTTGCTTTGGTGAATGGTGAAAGAAAAAGCTAAGGAAAAAGCAAAGAGGATTTCAGAAAGAAAATGCTATAGCCTAACTGTGAGGAAATGCCAAGGAGGAGAATAACACTATTGTGTAAACTCACGACCATTACAGGTGATTCCAGATTTAAAGTCGATGAGTTAAGAGTTGAAGGATCTTATCTATAATGGTATTTCAAATAACTTCAGAACAAATATTATTTGCATATACTGAAATAGTGTTTGCATATGCATGTACAGAAAAGGATACCCATCCTTCCTCTTTAGATTATACATATTGAAAATGGTAATGGGTGTTTCAATCTTGTTGGATGCAGTAAAGCATAATCATTTCTCATAATTCTGCAATTAATTTCCTGGACCAAAATTTGTGCAATTTGATATATATAAACACACTATTGCACACAAGTCTGAAATAACATGTGAGGAATAGTTACACTGAGTTACATGAATATGCCCCTCATAAAGAAAGGAGCAATCATTCAGCAAAACGCTATTTCATCTAGAAAACTATCAATGTGCTAGAACTTGAGTTTTCCATTACCCATCGATGTTTTTCCATGCTCTACATAGCATGCTGCTTTTTGAGTCCCTTTCAAGCCAGAACATGAGTCAACAGCCCCTAAAGTGACTGCAAAGTAGAGATAGATAGTGCAAAGACATGCTAGGAGGGAAAGCGCAGTTAACAGGAAGCGGTGGCGCTGAAGTAGAGTCGAACAGCTCCCAAATTCATCACCTCGTGATTGTTGTCTTTTAAATGATGATGAAGTTGAAAATGCAGTCTGTGACTGTGACCTCCTATGAGGTGAAGATATATTAACTTCAAGAACCATAACTTATTCACTGAATCTTTTGCAACTCGACACAATTTCTGCACCTACATAAATTCAACATAATAAGCATTAAGAGTGCTACAAAAGAGGTTAAGCAGCAACAATTAACAGATCACACGCTTTTTTTTTATTCGATAACCGAGAAATCCGTCTCACCCTTTGGACCAATCACAGCCTTCTAAACTCGGTGGATAATGGGCCCGTCCCTCTACCCTTCTCCACTTAAATACCGGGCTTCACTTTGCATGGTGTGGGGCTTGAACCTGCGACGTAAGCCACAAATCCTCCACTTTTCTTTAAACACATAATGTGTTGCAAAGACAGTTTTATACTACAACAGGCAACACTCTGAGGCTCTTTAGAAAAGATAGCGAGTGCTGATGCATTTTGGCTATGCATGTGGAATGTTTCAGCAAATGCAAGTTTTTTTTACAAGTCAAAAAATTTCATTAATAAACACTAAGTAGGTGTCAAAAAATAAGTACAATAAGTGTGTGTGACTCTGCTTGAGTCATACATAGTCTTCCGCACAAGTTTTAACCATCAAATACCACATGGTGTCACTTCTCTTGAGTCCTACATTTTCTCCACAGTTCACACCGAGTTCAAATCCCAGCAGAGGCAAAAAATACTACTCCCTCTCAATTTATGTGGAATGGTGACACCCTTTCCTTTTTAGTCCATCCCAAAAGAATGTCACTTTTCCTTATTTGGCAACTATTAAATGGCATCATCCTCATTTTATCCTTATTGGGTCCCACTTAACACTTTATTGTGAAGAAAAGTCTATAAAAAGTAAAAATTAGCACCAAAGTGACTCTAATAAGGGCAAGTTGATAAACAAAAACAAAGACTTCCCTTATTTCTTAACTTCATGCTCAGTCAAACGGTGTCACATAAATTGGGACGGAGGGAGTAGGTGATTTCTTCATATCTATTTAGGTTTTAGAGGACAGAGTTATTTGGTACCTGTGTTGGTAGGAGATAACAGACATCCCGTAAAGTTAGTTGAAGTAAAAGCAAGCAGACCTAGACAGATGGTATTTTTTCCTTACCCCAAAAATACAAGTGAAAAATAAGTTCTATCTTTGTACAGCAATTTCACTATCATGAAACAATCTTATATTCTGCTCGTTCCATATACTCTGAAAGAGATGGGGTGGTTTCGCCTTCCTTTCATTGCCGATCCTCTCCAATCTCCAACTTGCAATTGATTCCTTCTATTGTAGTTTGGACGAGATTAGTGTATTGTCAACAAATAATAGATGAGATATAGACATATTACCCCTCCTATTATCATCCACCTCGAATCCTTCAGTTTCAGTGCTACATCTGTGTCGACACCATGTGGGTGTAGGAACTGATATGGTCATCCAATTTTGGGTACTTTGACAAACATTGAGGGAGAAATTTGAGAAAAATACAATGATTTCTATAATTAAAACAAAGCGTGAGGTGAAATTGAAGAAAATGGAATGTCTTTTATATAGAAATTTATAAGTCATTCCTTTTCCTTGTATCTCCTCTGGAATCCACCTCTTGATCAATATTTTCTCCAAGGAATACTTTGTTAATTTTCCACATAGGGTGTGTTTGGTATGAAGGAAAATATTTTCCATGGAAAATGTTTTGTTGAAAAGTAAGTGATTTTAACTTATTTTCTAGTGTTTGGTAAGTAAGCAAAAAAAATCATCATAAGAACATTTATTGGGGTGAGATGAAGTGGTGAGTGGGGGTTCGAGTTGCCAGGGGGTGGGATGATCAAAGGGTGGGGATCTGGGGTGTTGAGTAAGTGAGGAGGAAACAATGAACTTGGAATGTCACTTAGAACTTGTTTTCCCTTCTTCCATTAGGAAAGTCATATTTCTCATTTTTAAGGAACTTGCTTTCTTATTAAGAAAGTCATATTTCTCATTTTTAAGGAACTTGCTTTCTTACAGAAAATATTTTAGCAAAGTAACCAATCAAACATGAGACATATAACTCTAAGTTTAGATATTTGAGGTTTATTAACCGAATCCTTGCACCTGCATCCTTAACTAAATCCATACCTCCGAAAAATTTGGATCAGGAAGGATTCAACCTCTAGACCCACACTCATATCGAACACCCACACCCGAATCCTATCAACTTAGTCTATAAGCCTACTGAAAAATTTAGATCATGAAGCATTCAACCTCTAGATCCACACCCATATCGAATACCCACACCCGAATCCTATCAACTTAATTTATAAGCCTACTGAAAGCATCTATTAAAAAAAAAAAATAGTAATGGTTAGGGGTTCTCCCTCAAACGTCCGAAAGAATCCTCATGGAGTACCATTCACTAGGATGGATACCTTAAATCAATCATATCATTTGCCGAAAGGGATGCATCATGAATTTGTCTTCCTCCAACAAAGGCATTCTAAGATTTGAGATAAGATTATCAGTTACCAATTTCATCCTACCAGCTAGAACCTTGTATATTATTTTATACAATCCCTACAAGACTAATGGGCTTGAATTCTTTTATATCACCTTCATTCTTCTTGGGATGAGCACGATGAAAGAAGAGGTGAAACTCTGCTCAAACATCCATCAATGATAGAAGTGGTTAGTGGTTTAAATATTACATTCCATGTGACTAACAACAACCTAGCAATGAAGAGCATCATAGTGAATCCATGTGATCTGCATTTCTACCTCCTCTTTCTTTATACGTTTCTCCAAAGTATCCTTTTTCCATCAAGGTGATACTCCTAAATGAGATTCCGTCGTATGTCAGTCTCCAAATTCCCCCTTTCCATGTATAAATGCTTGTAAAATTGTACTATTCCTTAATTTCCTCAGCCCCAACATAATCTCAATTATCATTCATCTATCTGTACTTTCTCAATAAAGTTATATCTCCTACAATCATTGACCATGTTATTCACCTTGTCTGAAAGTTGATTGTATCAAACCTCTA
>JAJOOO010024039.1:0-16425 GCA_029582685.1 Solanum piurae
GCGACCCCACCGCCTTAAGCTCCTCTTCCTCAGCAAGTAAATTGTGGACATAACCACACCGCGTACAACTCCCAGAAAAAACCAGCAGCTTTCAACGACAAAACGGAGGCAAATTCACGGCGTCTTCACGGTCTCAAAGTTCCGTCAATACGCACGGAAAAGAAGCAACAGAGGTGCAGCGCTGCGAAATTTTGTTTTCTTCTCCAACGTACCTATCCGCATTAATATCACAGCAGCAAAGGCAAGCACGCGTTTTCCCCCCTTTCCTCTTCCGGAATGGGGTGAAAATTGCAAGGAAAAGGTGTTTGCCTAACTTGGTGAAAGAAATTTTGAAGTTTGAATTTGAATTTGGGCTCTTTTGTCCAGATTTGGATCCGTTTTTCCCCCAAAAATCGAACCCTATCTCCTTCTATATATTCCCTTTTTCGTTTCAGTTTAAAAGGGGGGAATTTTTGGGAGTTTAAAAAGTTTATGTTGAAGAAAGTTTCAAAAATAATAAAAAAAAAAAAAATATAAATGCAAGAATACATACAAGGAAAAATCAGTAGTTATACTCAAGCTAGAATCGACAAAAGATTTTCTTTTGTGCTTGCCATTGGAAAAACTTTGACGGAATCTCGTCGTGGTAGTGAAGTCGCCGTCCCTCTGCTCACTCTGTCTCGGTTCACTGCCCTCGTAAAGGTGAAATTCTCTTCTAATCTTAATTCGTTTTGGGTATGAGAGTTTTTTTTCCTTTCAATAATATCTTCTAGTCGTTCTTTGCTTTGTTTGTTTAATGTTTGGGTTTGTTTAAGGGTTTTTGTTGTGTATTCTAGTTGAATGTGTCTTGTGAAATGTGTAGGCAATGGGAGTTTTTGTTTTAAGAGGCCTTAAGGTTCAATTTTTAAGCATCTCATAGTATTAATATGTTGTGGCATTAAATTTCTGGACCTATCTCAAGTAGTTATCATATTGATTAAGTAACCCGAACATGTTTGCCACTTGATTTCTTTGTTTGCAATGAATGGACAAGCTTGTAATGTTGCTGCCTTAGAATCGGGTTTTGTTTTCCTGTGGTTCATCTACTTTTTATCCCTCCCTCTTTCTTTATTTTGAAGTTGTGAAAAAATGCTAAAAATCCATCTTTTATTCATGTCTAAATTTCTGCAAAAACATAATCTTTCTTGGAAAACTTTGTTCACTGATTTGCACATATTCAAAAAATGTTCAGTTTCATTCCATTAATATATGTGTCTACTACTGCCCTTTTCTTGGTGGTGTGAGACGCTGATTCCATATTTCGTCATCATTTGTGGATTGCCGCGTGTTAGGAAGGAAATTTGTTTCGAAGATGGTGGTTTACTTTATCTTAAACTAGTTCCCGCCTTACTCTTTACTTGTTGAACTCAGTTTGCTTACTCTTGTTTGTGACATTCCACCTTGCTTTTAGACTTAACAACATCAACTCCGGCAGTTCACTCCATTTTTTGGTTGATAGTTGTTCCCTTATCCTTTGTCTTTGTCTAGATAATTAAGCATAAGCTCAATATTCATTTGAACATCGCTAGTTTAATTGCCTATCTTTAATCATCATTTTAATATCTTATCATATGGGAGTTAGTTTAATTCCAAGAGAAATATTCCATAAACATCGTATGTTTTCCTTGGTCATCTTGGCATAAACATTGATACGGTGAACTAATCATATGCATCTTTGCCTTGTTTCTATTCTATGTATCTTGGTTGTATTGTATAAATTTAAAACGTCCTCCATGACTAATTCTTATCCTTTTTGTGGTTTTTCTATGTTTGAATCCGCCTTGGGTCCTCATGGACTTCTCCATTCCCCTTTGCATTCCGATTTTGGGCCGTGAAGGCCTAAACTTGCTCTTCTTGCTCGAGTTGGCCTCACTACCGGGTCAGCGAAATTGGTGTACAGGTTGAAAACAACGAGAAAAGTGCTGGAAATTGAATTTTCAACATTCGAAACGCTGAAAACAGACCGATATACATGCTGTATACACCAATATACAGTCAGAAAATATGATATACAGGAAAAAAACGTGCAAAATACAGGTGGAAAACACAGAGATACATAGTTAAAATAAAATTACAGATCCGGGAGTTCGAGAATTAGCAATATACACAGCGTATACCTCAAATACACACTTTGTGTATATCATGATCAAGGAAGATGGAAAAAGGGCCAAAGCCCAAATGAATTACTACTTCATCTTTTTTTGCAGATTGGAAATTTGGGCAAAAGCCCAAATTCAATATATTCCTCTCAAGTTATTTGCTTATCTATTTGTTGATTGACTAACGTTTTATTTATTTTTATGGTTGAATTTAATTAAATTCCCGAAGATAGCCATTTATCCTTTTTATATATATATCTATATATATATATATATATATAGTCGAATTAAACTATTTCATACTTAGCTCTGTTTTTTCTTATTGGTCTCGTTACTTGAAATCACTTCCCTTTAGGATAAACCCTCTTTAGTTCATTTCCCTTTAAAAAATAAAAATAATAAAAATAATAATAAATAATACTAGATTTTTTATTTTTTCTCATGCTTAGTTTCATTTTACTAGTCCTGTCAACACTTGAGGTTTTCCCTTTGAAAGTTTTCTTTTAGTTATTCCCTTTGATAAAAATAATAATAGTAATAACTAAATAGGTTTTTTTTTACTTAGTTAAAATTTCAAAATTAGTCAAAGTCATGATGAATTCTTTTACTTAGTTAAAATTTCAAAATTAGTCAAAGTCATGATGAATTCTTTTACTTAGTTAAAATTTTAGAATTAGTCAAAAAACATTTTTAGTCAAATCGCCGGTCAACCGCGAGTTAGCGGGCATTTCGAGGGCCTAACACCTTCTCGGAATGTACATTTGAACTCGAACCTTTTTTTTCAATTGATTTTATCTGTTTAAATCTTTTGAAAACCTTATAGTTTTTTCTTGATTTTTATTAAAAATTAAGTGGCGACTCTGTTCTTTTGGAAATTCGATTTCTTTTAAATCATAAGTTTAATCGATTTTTTGAAAACTCAGTCATTTTCCTTTTACATATCTTTTTAAATAAAACAATGAGGTAGTTTGGTAAATGAAGAACGTGGTAGTTTTGTAGAAGGAATACTTGGAGATTCCGAACCAATCTTCGACCAAACACCTGAGGTTGGTTTCCATTCTTCTACAGATTCAAGTGACACTGACGAGGAAAATATTCCTCTTAAGTGAGCAATATAAAAGAGAATAGTCCATGTCACCATGAAGGGAAAGGAAAAGGTCAAAAAAGACTCCAAAAAGGAAGCCTTTTACTAGAGCAACCACCCAAAAACTTATGGGTGATGCCATGAAGTCAAGTGAAATAATTACGGTGGAAAACAGAAGGAGAAGAAGGTCTAGAGATATGGTAATCGAGTTTCCAACTGAGGATGTGGTGGATGTCTCCAACGAACCCTCTGAAAATGAGTCTGTGAATGAAAACATCACCCTGGCTATTGCACAAAAGGAAACAGGGAAGCTACTAAAGAACAAAGGTAAGTCAAAATCCAGAACATCTTCAGTCAAGAAGACTGACCATACAACAAAAGGAAGAAGAAAGGAACCACATAAGAAGAAAGAACCATCAAAGTGAAAAAGGGAAACTTTTCTTATTCTCAAGCAAAGGTCAGAACAGGGACCAGGTATCAAATGCCATAAGGATGACAAAGAAGTTAACAAACAATTCTGTGCCTGCAAAAAGTTCTAGGAAGGAAGGTGTTTGATACTGAAATCATCACAAAGCCAGGCATGGACTCGTTGGCAGACCTTGTGGAGATTCAATCATGGACTCACCTGTTCATGACCAAAACTAATGTCCTACATGAAGAGCAAGTCCGGGAATTCTACTACAATGTGGACTTTACAGAGGATGGTAGCCTCAACACCTTGGTGGGAGACAAACGCCTGCATTTAGATGAGGAACTGTTGCGAAAAATCTTGAAGGTACCTAGAGAGGGGACCAGTTCCATGGTGGGAAAGCTCTGCACTAAGTAGTTTGTGAAAGAGTGTGGTAAACTTTATGACTCACATCGGGCAGGCATCAAAAAAATCTCATGAAGGGGAGTACTAACTGTTGTTCGAGTTTGTTAATAAGATACTTCTACCTCAAACTGAGAAACGCACAGTAGCCTCTTCCGCGGATTTATTTGTCATGGAAACACTCTGCAAATTTGAACCTCTGAATCCCCCAACCCTAATATTGGAGCATATGCATAAAACTGTAGTGAAATGAAAAGGCAAACATCGAATTGGTTATGGGTATTTTCTCACCAAGATATTCAAACACCTGAACATTCCAGTGGGAGCAGGTATGGTTGGCACTGTTAAACAATCCTTCTTTATGAGTACCTTGGTAGAGTGTAAGTACATCGAAGGGAAAGCCGAACCACTGAGCAAGATGTCTCAGTTGGTAATGGAATAAGATCAGCTGAAGCACGAATTGGAAGAGATGATTGTTCTTGTAAATAAAAAGGATGTAGAGATTGCCTTATTGAAGGCTCAGCTAGTCAAATCACAAACAGAGGGACCTGGTACTGCAGAAGACAATGAGTTGAAAAAAAAGAATGTTGATCTCTTGGCTCAGAATGCTTCCCTTCAAGAAAAGCTAATCAAGGATCATGATGCGACAAATGATCGGCTTACTCTTGTCATCAAGTCCCTCTTCCATCAGACTCTCTTCTCATAGCCCTTTCCCTATCCATCCTTTTGTTTTTTGTGTGGACAGTGTCCGGGGTTCTCATTGACAGTTCAGTTTTAATGTATTGAATCTTTTGTGCAATGAAGCTGGTTCCTATTTTGTTTTGGTTAAATCTTGTCTTTCTACTTTTTCTACCCTGATTGTGTTGACCTTGGCTATGATCTTACTTTGCAAACTTAATTTTAATGTTGGTTTACTGCTTATCTTTTTTATGATGCCAAAAGGGGAAATTATTTGATTGCTTAGGATAGACAGGGGGAAGAAGGCAAGGCAGGTTGACAGGGGGAATGAAGGCATTTGTGTTGAAGTTTGTCATCATCAAAAATAGGGAAAATATTATGTCACACCCCGAGCCTACACCCTGGGCGGGACTGGCACTCGAAGACTATTTTTGGCCCCAAGCGAACCCTTGGCCTGGTTTTCTGAACTCAGCGGAAGAATTACTCAACATAATAAGCTTAAACAATAACTTTAAGAAATAATATCTTAGCCAAATTGGCAACTTAAGTCTTATAGCAAAACATTTGCAATACAAAGATGAGAGACTCATAACTAACTGTCTGACTGTCTATGAAGCCTCTAAAATACTGAGATGGATGTTGGGACAAACCCCGCAACATCCAAATAAATGAAAGACTGAAAGCGAATAAAAGAGTCCTCCTGAATGCAAGGAGGCTCACCACTGACTCTGAGCTGCTCAACTGGATCAATGAGGCGCTGGATGTTGATCCTGGTTACCTGAATCTGCATCATAAGACGATGCAGGCCAACTGGCATCAGTACATTGAATGTACAAATATGCGAGTTGGAATGCTAAGCAACATAGGCTAGAAGGAAATCTGAAAGAAACTGAATAACTTACCTGGATCAGCTCAACTCAACCTGACTGACTCATTTCAATATAAAACAATTTAAAACAAGTGCAATATAAAGAAAAGTTGTTTAAAAACATGCAATAAACTCTGTATGTATGCAAAGATACAATAAATCTGAGATGTATATAGAAATACAAATGAACTGATGTATATTAAAATACAATAATTGTTGTGGGAGTTTCTCTAACCGACAACCATCACATAAGAGCTATAGTGATGATACAACGATCAATCTCACGCTGCCAGAGCATCATATACTTGGCCAAAGGTATAGAACCTGAACTGCCTGATGGATCCACTAGTCTACTTTGGAAAGGATTCATCTAAAAAGTATGAACCTTTTCTACCCATGATGGCTATATGGTTCTATGGGGGCTGTGGGTTCTTTGAACGCTTCCCTAATTCGGTGCTCAATACTACTCCCAAAAATGTACTGGCTCTTATGGTTTTAAAAACATATTTCTTTCTGTTGATTTGAGATAATTTCTCAAAAAATTAGCTCAATGGCTATCTTGGAAATCTCAGTTTCCCCTCTTGCTTCATTTAGAAAACGATTACTCTTGGCTTCAATGGGATCTTTTATCCTGGCCGGAGGACAACTTACCAAACATATAGGGAATCTGAAAACTATCCCGAAGGCTATTTGGAAATCTCAGTTTCCAATCTTGTTTAAATGTGAAAACATTTCTTTAAAACTTCTTTGGGAATACATAGTCCCCATATATCTCTTTGAAGAAAAGAACTTCAAACCATAGCTTTACTATTTGCTTAACTTCAAAACTTAGGTCTTAAAATGACGTTAAAACATTGTTAAAAACCCTTGAAAATTTTAAGAAACTTTGCTTTGACTTGCTTCTTAACTTCTAGACTTGACTCTTAACTTCCTTGACTTTGATCCTAACTTTCCTTGAATTGAATTATGGATTCAATGTTCATGATCTCATGTTTATGGATGATTTCATGATGTTTAGATGTACCTTAGAGTGTTGGAATCAACTAAGAAACATAGGTACATTACTAAGGAACAAGTACGAAAAGATGGGGGACGAATGGGGAAAACTGGCGTCCCTGGCGCTTTGAGAGGCGCGGGGCGCCAACCCTCAATATTCAGAGGCCAGTTTGGGGCGCGCTGGCTGGCGCGACGCCCCACCCCTATCCCCAAGTGTTTGACCATTTTTCTCCTTCGCTTTTCATCTCTAAACCCTCCAATCTTCCCTAGTTCTTTCCCCAAACACTTAGGTCATTAGTACTCTCAACTTACAACAGATATAACTTGAAAATCCTCCCGGAAACACGAATCAAATCAACAAGAAACTTCAACAACACAACTAATCAAGAACTTAACGATGTCCTTCAAGAAGATCACTTTTTAACATGTAAACAATCCAAAATCGCTGAATTGAAATAAATTGATGTGTGGGTGAACTAACCCATCACTAAAAGATCTCACATACCTCAATAGGGATCACCCCCGACGAATTCCACTCGCAACCTGACGTTCTTGGTTAAATCTAGGCTTTTCTCCCTTTCTTTCTTCTTTTCTCTTTTCTCCAAGCCCTAAGCGTATTTCTCAATTCTCCAAACTGACTAAGTCGTGATTTTACCCCAATAAATCCCTAAAAATGAATTAGAAAATTAATTAGAGAAAAGACTGCTTTGCCCTTCCTTAAATCCGGATTGGGACTTTCCTCAATCCAACATCCCAACTTCCGAAAGGCATATCTCACTCATATGATGTCGAAATCATGAAAACTCGGCGGTGTTGGAAGGATCTTCCCAAGGGCTTTCCAACCATATCAAGAACTACTCCTAAGTCATCCTGAGCTAGGAGTCATAGTCGTTGGAAAATGATCAAAACTCACTTTTCTAACTTAGACAAAAAAATCCAGATTTTCTTATTCTTTCCAAAAATCATTATCTTTATATTTTAAACTCTTTCTAGTCGTTTCTAGGTGCGAGATGTTACATATTATTTACAGTTTTGATGATTTGACAAACCATGGGATTTTGTAAAGGGACCTGATCCTTGTGTCAATGTACAGACAAATGTCAGGCTATAAAAAGTACAATTGGTTGGTGCACAGTCTTCAACTGTGGTAGAAACCTCGGCCAATGGTATGGCCTCGAAGGTTGCGTCTATTATTCATAAAGGTTATGTTCAATAGACATAACCTTAATTAGTTTTTGCATCTTGAAAATTCTCAAGAACACAAGCAAAGACCCATTTTTGAGAAGTATCTTCCTCAAGAGCAACAGGGACCTGATAGAGCAACAAGTGTCATAGTTGTCTTAGGATTCATACTTCAGTGCTTATATTGTAAATTTGTTCCTAATCTATAAATGATTCAAATAGTTTGTTCGGTTTGTAAAAATCTAAATCGGTTAAGGTTAACTGATTTAGTAGGCAGTGTTGTATGCTTAGTCAAATTCTAAATCATCTAGAGTTAGGTGGTTTAGTGGGCAGTGTGGTATATACTTAGTTGAAGTCTAAGTTATCTAAGGTTGATAGCTTAGTGAGCAGTGTGATATATGTGTAGGCTCAGTAAGTAATAGGGTTATTACTTAGCTTTGAGATTAAGAGGTTAATCTCGTTTGGAGTTGTATCTGTGTTCACTTTTGCTTGAAGAGATTAGTGAAAACAATTGAAAATCGTGTGAGACAAGCCGTGGTTTTACTCCCTTGAGCAAGGAGTTTTCCACATAAACTACTTGTGTTGTTTTATGTTTATTGTCTGTTCTTCATTACTGTTCTTGTTGAGTCAAGGGACCTGGTCCATTGACTGATAGTGGACGCACATATTCTATCAACAAACTCGTTCTTCGAATGACACTTGAGGATTCATGCTAAAAAGCTGGCAAAGAAGTAGATTTGTGCCTTGGAAAAAAAGGTTAAATTGTTATCTCTTGGTTTAGAGACGATTTATCGTAATCATTACTACCTACATGGTATTGCATTTTGCAGAACTACATTAGTTGATTTAACATATCGAATTGTGAGATTACGAATTGTTCATTTCAGCTTCCTGCTCTTAAGTTTCTCTTTCTATTCGTTGTTTTCATTGAGGATGATGATTTCAAGGATCTGATTGCTGGTTGTCCAAACAATTATAATTATAAACAAATAAAAGAAAAAAGAAAGGGAGACTCCAAAACCACACATTATGGATCAGCGTGCGGCTCATTATTCAATCGGTTTAATATTCAAAGAGACAACCAAAGTTTGTCGTTTTAATCTCAAGTCAATTTTCATCATTTTCGTAAGGGCCTAACTACCCCTACGCCACCTTCGCATACATAACATCCTATAAGGTGCCAAACTCCCCCGCTTAATGTTAATGAAGCATTGGACTACCTTTAGAGAAGTTTTAGACTAAAATAAAATATATCTACTAATTAGGTCCTCTAGACATCAAGTCAAACAAATAGGACATTCATTTAACACAAAAAATACCATGTTGACTTCTAGATTAGGTTGTTTAGCATGCTGACAAACACAAGTAAAGTGAAAAAATCTCATGTTAAATGCGTGCACATAAACAAACACATTAACAAGTATTAATATAACAATTAGAGAGGACAGAAAATTATGACATAATGCAGATTTTATTAATTTTATTTTAGTTGATTTTATGTTATTCGACTAAAATTTTGAGCAAAATTTAATTAGGACAGTAAATTTAGAGTAGCAGATTTTAAAAGACGAGAAGAAAATAATTATTAATAAATTTTAAGTGGTTGATTTGTAAATGAAGTGAGATAAATGGACATCTATGTTTTGTTCAAAATAAAACAGATGCTGATATGTTAAATGCTTTGATGTTGAAGGACCGTGTGAGTGAAGCATGGTGTCTAGAGTATAGCGTTGAGGTTCCTCAGAGTGCTTATAACTACGTCACGATTCTTGGTTATTTACCAAGAAATAATGAGAGTACCGGTGATATCTTGATTCAATCTTTCAAAGGTAATCTCTTTTGTTATGAAACTAATACCCAAAAGTTCAAAGAATTGCAGAGTTTAAATAAGTTAAAGTTTGAGTGGTGTGGTCTTTATTAATATGAGAGTCTCTTCTCTTTAGGCATGCCTGGAAATTAGAATCCGAAAAGTTTGTTTGTTTGTTTGTTCGTTACACCCTGTTAATCGTGTTAGATTGTGTTTTCGAGCTGGTTTCCAGTTGATTATTGGTTTCGTGTGAGAACATTAATGAGAAGACATAGGAACAAGTGGTCTATGTCTTCCTTGTTCTTTCTTGTAACTACTTGTCCATATTACCTTTCTGCCAGTAGAATCCTGCAGCCGCTACCCTTTGCGTGTCTTTGAGTATAGTATTGAGGTTCATGAAAGTGTTTATAACTTCACTATTCTTGGTTATTTACCAAGAAATAGTGAGAGTTTTGGAGATATCTTGATTCCGTTAGTAAAAGGTAATTGCCTGGAATTTAGGTACTTCTCTTTGAAGTTAATGCGCATATGGTTGAATTTCAGTTATTTCGGACATGTTGTCTGAAAAGCCACTTTTTCTAAACTCGATGCACAAATATTTGAATTTTAGCCATATGTATCTTTAGACGTGTTGTAAACGTGTACAACACGTCTGAAGAGCCACTTTTTTTTTAACTTCATGCACAAATTAATGTACAATTTCTTAAAAAAAGAATTATATATTAAATAGCGGTGTCCAAATAGAGAATATCATGGCGAAATTCGAACCCAAAGTCTTTGGAAGAATGATCAATATTTGTTATTATAAGAACATGAGGTACCATGAGTTGCTAGACTATGAATGACTTCGAGTAAGAAGTGATTATATTTTAAACTATTTTCTAAATTGTGATTATGTTTTAAATAGCACCATAAAAATGGCTACTGGTGCAAATCTCCTTGATTTGTTACTTTGGCCCAAGGTCCAACAATGTCCACTTCTCCCACAATGTCAACTTGTCCAACGTGTGTATCAAATAATAACTTATACCTAATCTATTAGAGGTCTCGGGTTTGAGTCATTTTTGGTACAAAGTCTCCTTTATTAGGGAGCGTTTTACCCTCAATATGGGGCCTCCCAGCATGAATTTAGATTTAGTTGGACTTTTATGTGGGTACTGGACATCTGGTGGGAAATAAAAAATAAAAAAAATTTATACCTAATTCATGCAAAATAAATTCCTCCCTACTAAAAATAAAAGTTGAATAATTTTAAAAAGGGAAAAAAAAACTAAAAATTTAAAATGAAGAAGAGGATAAAATAAACAGAAAATGCTAGAATCTATGTAAGTAAGATTCGCTACAAAATAGAAGTCGATCTGGTATTTTCCTTAGGGTACTGAACAATTAGAGTCCATCTCCCTTTCTCTTTTAACTTTAGACAGTCGAGTAGATTATTCAAACGTTTTTCTACATCATGTCTACCTATGAAGAATTTCAAGTCTATCATAAAGGATATGGTGGGTAAATTTAGCAAAAATCAAAGTAAAACCCCAAATCAAGCCGTTGAAAGACTGATCGAGAATAGCCAGGGATAATGGAGCCTGAATTACATCCAATGACCTTGGAAATGATTGATTTTGAATTTTTGTTCCTCACTTGTCTCACGAGCAAACCTTCAAGGTCAAAAGTCAAAACTTGTTAAACTTGAAGTTCTTTGCAGGACAAACGAGGTCAACAGATCAAAACCATCCATATCCAAGATCATTCTTTTGCAAGTTAGGAATAAAAATTTCAGAAATAAGATAAATTCTAACTTTTATACTACTATTTTTGTTTAGTATTCTAAAATCCTTATAATTCCAGAATCTAAGGCAATGGGATATAAATAAAAGTGTTTCTATTCACATAAATCCAATATAAGATTCTTTGCTTAAACTTAATACTTCCACCTAATCCATTATTGGTTTGAGCAGCCCAAAAACATTAAAGTACAAAGTTAGGTAAATACAACCCCAGTGTCCTCATTGTATCTTAAAATTGACATATACTTAAAAATACAAAAGCATAATTCCAACATATATTCTGCAAAAATGGCAATTGTGTCCCTCCAATTTGTTTCTGAGTAGGCCAACCCTTTAACAGATTCAGTTGCGTGCCTTTTCTTCTAAGGTACTAAATTAAAAAAACTCATTCCATCGTCCCAATTTATGTAACACAGTTGAAACTTGGAGACTTAATCAAGTTTTTCTTTGATTGAAAATTCTTAATAGGGATTTAAATATTTTAGGCATAATACATAACAATGACCTTTAACTTGACTTCAGCGAGCAATTATGACCTTTAACTTTAGGTGTGCACAAGTAGATACTTAAACTTGTATAAAATTAAACAAATAGACACATTCGTCCTACATGACAATTTTGTGTCTTACGTGGCGTTCTACATGTATTATGTCACGTAGGATACGTGTGTCTACTTGTTCAATTTTATACAAGTTTAAGTCTCTACTTGTGCACACCCAATGTTGGAGGACATAGATGTCAACTGAAGCCAAGTTAAATGACATATTTGTGAATTATGTCACTATTTTAAGTTGTTAGTTATTGTGATATATAGTACTTTTTATATAGTTTCCAGATAAATACATTTTATTTCAGAAAACTTAATTTTTTTTTATGTTTTAGATTTACCATTAAAGTTTAGAAGTTTAAATCTCGAAATTACAACTATATATACAACATAAGTTGAGATAGAGGGAGTATTAGGGGTCGTTTGGTGTGAGGGATAGAAATAAATAGGGCATAATACATAAATATGACCTTTAACTTAGCCTCATTTTACATTTATGCCCTCCAACTTTGAAAGTGCACAAGTAGACACTTGAATTTGTATAAAATTGAACAAATAGACACACACGTCCTACGTGGTATCCTACATGTCAATTTGTGTCTTATGTGGTGTCCTATGTGTATTATGTCACATTGGACTCATATGTTTACTTGTTCAACTTTATACAAGTTTAAGTGCTTACTTGTGCACACCCAAAGTTGGAGGGTATAAATGTGAAATGAGGTCAAGTTAAAGGCCACATTTATGTATTATGTCAATAAATAGTGATGGGATAAGAAAATAGTGTTGAGATAAAGTTTTTGTATCTTGTTTGGTTGTCATATTTGGGATAACTTTTCCCACCATTTATATCATAGTGATGGAATAAATTATGGGATAAGTTATCCCAGAATAGCTAATCCCAGGATAACTAATCCTGGGATAACTTGTTCCCAACCAAACAACCCACCTAAGATGTAGGGGGAAGTGAAAATTGAACCTACATTTATCGTCTTAAATCAACAAATACTAATGCTTTAGTGGTCACGGTAAAGATAAGGTTCAATCCACAAATGGTGCATTTATAATTGTGTAATTTAAAATATCAACTTCTGAAGGTCGTTTTTTTTTCTTTTTGAAAAGCTGGTCTTCATAGGTTAGATTTTCATATCGACCTCCGCTTTGAGGTCTGTTTTAGGTCGGTCAATTTTGGAGATCAGATTTGACTTCTTTTTTTTAAGTAGTGTTTTGCTGTCCAATTTTTGGTTATGATCATTGCACGGTTGCAACTTACAAATGAACAATTAGCCATATTCTTTAGAGGCAACATGACATTTTTAAATTTGTAAAGGGACACAAATTTAAAATAATATACTATGTTTTTTTGAAAATGTAGAAGAAAAGTCAAGCTATATACGCCATCATCATCATTCATGTCCTAATCAGAAAAACTTTGTTTACTTTTTTTAAAGTCATTGGTCTACTTAATTGTTTATACATAAAAAAAAATGATCTTTTGTTTGGTGGGCTGTGTTAGAGTATTCATGTGAACCTTCTTTTTGGTGGCTGCTACTTTTTCTTGGTTCTTTATGTTATTTTTTTCCTTCTTAAAATAATTTGTTTGGTAGAAAGATTCATCTATGGACTATGGAGTTTAATTATATGAAGAAAAAAAATATTTAATAAGTTCTTTAAATTAAATGATAGGGACCTAGAATATTTTATTTTACAATATACAATAACATACTTAATATAATTTCCTAAGTGAATTTGAAAATGATGGTGTGTACACATCATTATTCCTATTTCGACTCTTGAGCAAGTAAAAGAATAATTTTCGATAGACTATCGCTTCACAATAATTCCATTATAATCGGGGGAAATTGAGAGACTAAGAGACAAATGCAAAATAGTCCTAACAGATTCTTGGTATGTATATATATATATAGTCAAAACTTTTCTATAACAATCATTTCTGATTACAATCATGTTTTTTGTGAAATCAATCTTTGTCCTTTGATGTTATGTCATATTATATGTGTTCTTATCTGTATAAAAATATTTCACTAAAGCAACAAAAAAAATATTGAAACAAATAGGCATAATAGATAAATGTGTCTTTTAACTTGACTTCAGCTTGTATTTATATCCTTCAACTTTGGATTTGCACAAATAGTTAAACTTGTATAAAGTTGAACAATTAGACATATGCATCCTATGTGGCGTCCTTCATTACCAATTTGCATCCTACATGACATTCTTATGTGTATTACGCCACGTAGGACGTGTGTCTACTTGTACACATATAAAGTTAGAGGGCATATATATATGGTAGTTGAGATCAAGTTAAAAGACATGCATTATCTATTATAATTTATGTCAGATAAATAATGTTGTTATAACGATGTTTTAACTAATACATGAGAGAGGTTGTTAAAATTATGATGATGCTAGATTGATTGAAAGATAGACATATAAATCCATAATAAGATATCAAAATCAATTTTGTTATGATAGAGTGTAATTAAAGCATATATCATGTTGAAATCACGAGTGCAAGTCATAATCCATCCACTAGTAAACTATTCAAAATTCATCTAGTCCTGGACCAGCAATTTTCTTAGAAAATAATTGTACAAGTAACGCACATAGACGATAGCAAAAATTTGTACTAACATTATATATTTCCGTTTGTTGCTCTCGAAATTGACGGGCAACAAAAAAGAGAGAGGATAGAGATAGATATTAATCCGAGGAATGGGTGGTCTAATGCCAAAATTTAATTGGATAGAATTATTCGATAATCGATAAGATAACTAAAATGCATCAGAATATAGATATAGATATAGATACTCATTGAGCAGCATAACTTGACAACTACATTCATGCAATTAGTAATATCATAAATTATATGAAGTATATATATAATGTAGACTAAGAGCTTCAAGCAATTAATAAACATCACAACACAAAAGGTTTGGGTGGAAAACACCAATTTTTTCTATCTTTAATCAGAGATTTCATATTTTTTATATGAAAAAAATCTTAGTACGGAATGTTTTGTTTTAAAATATATTTTTTATTTTTCTTTTCAAAAGCCGCCTCTGGACGTATATATATATTCCAAAGTGTTGTCTCAGTCTACAATGTCTTATTTTTTTGTTTTCTTTATATGAGGGCATCATTACATTAGAAAAGATATATATTAAGTTATTTCATTTTCTCTACAAAAATCCCTTTTATACATGATCTAATTGACAATAAATTGAAATAATTATTTTCCATATACCTAATGTCTATTATTCTACGGTGAGCTATTCTTGTGTAAGGAAAAATATATAACAATGTCAAAAAGAATTTATCGTTTTAACTATCATAATAATGTATTCCTGAGTCAGAGAAGACGTTTTTTTTTCTTTGCTTAATATATAGTTACAATATGTTTGTTTACAATAACTAATTCTTGTTGATCAAGTACTACGAGTATCATCAAATAAATAAGAATAAGCCCGTTGGCTAGGAGCTTATGTGTAGAAACTTTAGCCCAGAACTCGATCTACGACCCCCTCAAGGTTAGGGGCACTCAAAAACTCAAATATATCTCCTCCGTCAAAAAATTATACAGTATGACACAAATAACGTAAAAACCATCTTTTTTAGCTATATATGAACTGTCAAATCTCCTTTACATAAAAGAATATTCTAGTGTGATGGGAAAGGGTTCAAAAATTGTTTTAGATTATAGGTTTAAATTCCGAGTATAACGTTTTAAATATTTTAGTTTTTTTTTAAAGAAAAAAAAAGTTTAACAGAAACTTATGTTATATTACATGGCCCACTCAATCATGAAAAAGTAAATTATACATGTGAAAGGTTTTATAATCGGCCTAACCCATCGGTGGCCCCTTAAACTTGGCACGAACTTTCACTTAGGCACCTCAAGTGGGCGATGTTCATTTTAGACACCTCATGTAGGATCTCGCTGTGACATTTTGACACTTTTTGCTCACATGGCTTAGTGAGTGTAATACACTTGTTGAGCGCGCGTGAGAAACCTATTTAGTCGATTTTTTAATTATTTTTTTCTTCTTCTTTCCCATTTTCAGCCACCATTTTTGCAAACTATTTTAGAAATTTAGGAATAGACCCATTTCAAGATTAAATATTAAATTATTCATGAAATTCTTTCTTGAAAGAATTTAATATTTAAAGAGGAGTAAGTTTAATTTTTGGTGAATTATAAACCTGCTAATTAGGGTAAAAAAGAATTTTTTTTTTGAAGAAGACACTAATAAAAAAGAAAGAGTATGTAGGTGCCCAAATGTTTTAGCAAAAATGAGATGGGGGTATTTGGAGAAGACAATGGGGTGGGGGAACGGATATGTGCAGATTTTTCTGCAAATGAGTAGGGGTATTTGGAGAAGGCGGAGGGGGGGGAGGGGGGCAGGTGTTTTTGCAAATGGGTATGGGTTTTTGGAGAAGACAATTGTGGGCAGGGGGGGGGGGCAGGTGTTTTTGCAAATGGGTATGGGTTTTTGGAGAAGACAATTGTGGGTGGCGGGGGGGGGGGGG
>JAJOOO010024040.1:0-14252 GCA_029582685.1 Solanum piurae
GCTCAGCAGAGGCTGAATATAGGAGTATGGCAGGCACAGTAGCAGAAATCATTTGGTTAGTTGGACTGCTTAGAGACTTAAAGATAGACATTATCACTCCAGTTAAGTTGTGTTGTGATAACAAGGCAGCTATGCAAATTGCTTCTAATCCAATCTTCCATGAGAGGACCAAACATATTGAAATTGATTGTCATTTTATAAGAGAAAAGCTCAAGGATGGTCTGATCAAGCCACAGTATATAGGGACGAAATCTCAATTAGCAGATTTGCTTACAAAGGACTTGGGGATTATGCAGCATGAACTTCTGCTTTCCAAGCTAGGAGTCCTTGATATTTTCCATCCTAGCTTGAGGGGGAGTATTAATTCTAGAAGTGATTAGAAGCTAAAGTTGATTAAAATGAAGTTAGCTGTAACAAAATATTCTGTAAAAGTTAGTTACTAGAACAGAGTTAGTTACAAAATGTGTTGTATAAATAAGCTGTAAATGAATGATGTATGATATATGAAAAGATTCTCTCTTCTTCCTCTTCTGAAAATTCTCTCTGTACTGCTATGAACAAATTCATCAATATGAATTAACACTCTCCCTATTAGAACTAAAATATGCAGTTTTCTTTTAAGAATAATTTGCTTTTTTCCGCTGTTAAAACATACCAAAAACAACATAATAAAATGGGATTTGCCCGTTTATGTAGGACCATACGTATAGAACAAGAAAAAAAGAATAAGGGGAAGATCCAAACCTTATCGGCCTTCTCTTTCTCAGCTTTCTCTCGCTCTGCCTTCTGCTTTGCCTTCTCCAACCTCTCCCTTTCCATTTTCTACTCAAAGAATTGAAAAACAAAATGCATGAATGATCTAGCACAAACCCTATATCATACATCAAAAAGAGAACACATCAATCCAATTCACTCCAATCCCAACTATTTGGAGTCAATTCAAGTCATAATTTAGGTTTTGAATCAGTACAACCTATTATTCATAGTGATTATTTTACACACATAATATACATATGCGAGTGTGTATGTACATAATACAATCTATTATTACACTATTACAGTATATAATTCTTTCAACATACTCATTATTATACATATACATATGCACTTGCACACACACACATATCAGGTCTCAGATGAATGTAGTAAATTTTGTGGGTAAATGATTAGATTCACCTATATTATCTATATCATTTCGCTCTATCTGAACACACTCCATTCAAATATTAAACAAAAAAACATAAATGGCGAAACATAAAATGAAATAATAGAGAGGAAAATACAGGCATTGGAATGTGCATGATAATTATACACGTGTGTATCTGTACATATATACATACATGCAGAACTTAGAGCTCATGCATTTGGAATTGGTGCAATCTGTTATTTACATCATTTTTTTTGCACACTCATGATTATACACATACATATGCACACGCACATTCAGCACGATTTGAACATAGTGAATTCTGTCATAGAATCATTACATCAACCTATTTTTTAATCAAAATGCATAAATCATCAATATCCATTTCACGCTATTCAATCACAATCCATTTGAATAACAAAAACATATACATGTGTGTATCTGTACATATATACATATACATACATGTAGAACTTAGAGCTCATACGTATGAAACCAGTACAATCTATTATTTACATCATTTTTTCTACACACTCGTGAATATACACATACATATGCACACACACATTCGGCACGAGCTGAACCTAGGGAATTCAGTCAGAGAATCATTACATCCGCCTATTATTCGTAGTAATTAGTTTACACACAATATACATATCCGTGTGTACATAATATGCAGAATTTAGAGTTACAAGATTTGAAAATGAAACAATCTATTATTTTTAGTAATTGTTCTAGATCCGCCTACTTTCCGATCAACTGTACAAATCATCTGTATCATTTTCACTCTATTCGATCACAATCCATTCAAATACTATCAAACAACAATAATTAGAACAAAAATTCGCGAAATATAAAACAAAATTGAAAAAAAAAATTAAAAAAATCATGAAGACCTGAATGTAAATGTTCTCTTGAGCACGTTCTTCTTCACCGAGGATTTTTCCGTCACTGAAGTATCGGAGACCGGAAACCGATGATCGGAGAGCTACATTAGCACCTTCAGTCAAACGACGGAGTCCACTGAATGAAACGACAGATCTCATCGCCATTTTCTTTTTCGCTGAGGGTGGAAATTTAACAGTGATGAAATTGCCTCAAGTGTGATTGGCGTTTTGGTATTTATAGGGAATAGTGAAGTAGGGTCCAGTTTTTGACCGGGTTTTCGGGTTATGGATAAAATGGTAATATACTAAAAATTAGACAAATAGCCAAACGTTGAATTATTAATCACGTTTTAGCTAGTATTTCAAAACTATTTAAGTTTTAGCCAAATTTTTGATACAAAAATATTCATTTGGATTATCATATCCTTAAACTTAAAACATAATTTTTTTTTTAAAAATTGGGATATACCATTCCACATAATTAAAAAGAACAATTTTCATATATAGCAAACATAAAAATTATATTTGTATGTTGTAGATATAGTTTGCATAATTACGCTCATAACAAATTTTATGTTTGCTATGGAGCTTTTGATTTGTATAATTCGCTAGATACATCCAATTTTATACAAATTGTTCAGTTTTGTATAAATTCATTTATACATTGTAATTGTATAATAATATACGTATTTGTATAATTATAAGTGTATAAGATGAAAATATATGTATTTGTATTTGTATATACACTTTTCTCTCGCTTTATACAAATACAAACGCATTTTATACATTTGTATACCGAAAATGGCTAATTGCATACCGAATCAGATGGCAAGAAAATGGGATGTTTGCTGCGAATTACAAATAAAATAAACTATGGCTATAACATAATTTGAATTAATAATTTGCTATTTCATACAATTTTCCTAATTAAAAATCAATGAAATTTTTGTGTTTGCTTTTATAAGTTCTAATTTCAAAATGTTTATTGAACTAGTGATTTTGTTTCGCGATATAAAAGTCTTGAACTAATTTACATCGTGTGGGTTATTTGGAAACTATTTTAAAACTTCAAAAAGATAGGAATAAAGTCTACGTATACATTCCTTTCTCATACCCCATATATTGTAATCGTGTGGGGCTTTACTTTTCACTTACAAATATTGAAGTCATTGTTTGCAAGTTGATGTTTTGGTAATGGTATATACACTATCCAAACACATGACAAAGAGTATGAGCCTAAACGAGGAATTTACTAAACGTGATTCAACTAACGGAGACTCTTGGAACGACTAGTGGTCGTTCAAAGTGAGCGTTTAATAGGGGTTGCCAAGCACATATGAGAAGATTTCATTGTTGCATAGCTCAAGTCGGAACAAGGTACCATAAGACGTTCAATAGGTAGCTCATGATCAAACACTCATGTGCCGACATTGTCATTGTATACAAAACTCACCAGATGAAATTCTGAACATGTGCTCTAGATGAACATAGATATCGATGATTTTTTCATTTTCAGAGATATAAAAAATAAACTAGTCAAAAGCTAGATAATTCAGGTACAATACATAATTTCACTTAGGTTCCATAAGAGTAGTAAATATCTTGAACATAGATAAAGATCCTTGACTAATCAGCTTCCGTCGTATTACTGTGGTCTGGCAACTGGTTCCAGAGCTTCAATCGTCACCACGCTATTACCCCGAATTACCTGCAACATCAATCATGCATCAAGTGAAAAAATAGTGACTGCATTTCTAGAACGAACAAGCTTTTGAGCTAACTAAGTGTTAATTAACATCAAAATACAAAAGATCTTGAAGACTAGAAAGAAAATAAATTGATTATGCATCACAAGTTACATCAAGTCCCGGAAACAGATGTAAACAAAGTGAAATTTACAAGCGGGGGAGAGGAATGGAGTAAAAACAGCAGCAAAGACTTACCACCATGCCAATCTCATTCTTATCGTTTCCATTGACCTCAACAGTATTGTCGATAACCAAATTCATGAACTGATCGAACCCACGAAGAGTCCCCACAACTTGGCGGTTGGCATTCAACTTGACTGCAAAAGATATGCCACATTACTTAATTCTGAAAAGCAATCCTCGTGATGGAAACTGACTAATAGGGAAGATTATTCTATTCAGACAATGAACATTGATCCTTAAACTGTACACATGCTGAGACTTCTTATACCAATTATATAAAATTCCTTCAAGTTAAGATAACAAAACTATTATTCCAGTTACTTTGAACCGAGGGTCTATCAGAAATAGCCTCTCCACCTCCCAACATAGAGGTAAGGTGTGCGTATATTCTACCCTCCCCAGACCCCACAGGTGGAATTACATTGGGTATGTTGTTGTTAAGATAGCAAAACTTTTGTCTCCAATTACTTTCATCAAATTCTATATGGTTAGCACTTAGCACTGCACGAGGAGCCAAAATAACAGTGGGCAGTAAACCACTTCAAAAATGCAAGTTTATTGAAAATGCAAAGAGTATAGCATTTAGTGTTTCACTTTGCATTACTTTTTGACATGTCCAACAAAAAAAAAAGTATTCTTAGCATGTCTGATGTTAGATGATAAGTTACCGCACTTCAGTTCTTAGTTTTGTTTCCTCAAATGCAAACATTGAGATGAAATATGTGCAACACAAAAATGCAAACATTGAGATGAAATATGTGCACCACAAAAATGCAATAATAAGAATTGTTATTTGTGAGCGGCAGAGTAGATTCATTATGCAAAACTAGGCACATTATTTAAGAAATTTAAGCAAATCCGATATCAATATATCCAATGTTTTGAAATGCAGAATCAGCACTTGTTGTACAACCACAGAAGCAACATGTTAAAGGGGAGGAGAAAGGTTTTACAGTCTCGATACCTATGGACGACAAAACAAATAGCAACTACACCTTAACCAAACTAGTTTAGGTTAGCTATTTGAATCCACAATATCCATTACGTTTTGTTTGGAGCTATTTCATTCCAATACTCTTATTATCTTTTAAGACAAATTAGGTACCCTGGTGATGAAGTGCAATTGACTCAACTCATAATGTGCGGCCTTGGAAATAAATCAACCCTCTTACACCATACATCTATGACCCTAAGAAATTGTGGAAAACACAACCTTGAAGAAACTTTAAAAATAAAAAATACATAAAGCAAGAGCATACTTAAGCCGTAAGCAGTCTTATGCCCTGATTTACTTAAGCCGTGAGTGGTTTTATGTGCTCAATACCTTAAATCCTAAACAATATCCCATAAAACCCTATAAAAGCTATTTAAATGAATACTCAGTACCAGTTATCAGAAACTAATCCAAAACTAGAGGGGTCTCAATAGTAACTGATGCAGCAATATCAGGAAAAACAACCCAAATAAGCAAACAGGGGCGGCGGGAGAGTATTAATTACGGGTTCAGACAAGTACCTCTTGTTTAGAACCCTATATTTGTATTAGAAAATCCATTAAATATGCATAAATAGTTAATCACGAACCCAATAACTATGACGAATATGAGTTCAATGGCAAGTTCAGAACTCATAAACTCTAAATTCTGGTTCCGCCTATGTAACCAAAGCAAGAATATACATAACCCATAATTGGTCTTCTATGCCCTAAACCTTAAACCCTACCCAACATCCCTAAAACACTAAAAAAAATCATTTTTTAAAAAAACTCCAATCAAGCTGCAGCAAAAAGCAAGTAAACATTCACACAAAGTTCACAACTTCAAAATTAAGTTCCAAAGATTGCATTTTTAAGCAATACCCACTAGCAATAACACAAAACAAAATCAAAATCAAGACAAAAGGGTTTTTTTAACTTACTTTGAAGCTGCTTGTCCATATACCTAACCAAACAAACAAAGAAAAAAACCACAAAATCAAAAGGGTAAAAAAGTAAGAAATAAATGTGTGGGCAAAAAATTATTAGAAAATTCAAAAAAATAATTGTAAAAACTTACTTTTTGAGATCTGGAGGCTGACCTGATCTGCTCATCTTTTCTTCCTCTTTTTGTCTTTTGAGAGAGAAACAATGGAGGAGATGAAAAAAATTCCGATGCTCAGCGGCTGTTTGTGCTCTAAATAAACCCCTAAAAAGGTTTAAAGGTCTTTTGTTAACTACTCTATAACTAAAGGGACCAAATTACAATTTTTATAACTTTCCTAATTTTTTATTATTTTTTTCGTAATATCCTCATTTCATTTTACTTGATCCTTATATATTAAACATAACTATTTTATATTTGTTCATGATAGAGAAAAATAAATTTCAATACTACTCTACACATTAAATAACTATATAAAAGTGCTACTAGTTATTGGAGAATTTGAGATTTCAAATTTTAAAAGATAAAGAGTGTTGACGTAATTGATAAAGTTGTTGTCATATGGATCAGGAGGTCATGCGTTTGAGCTGTGGCAACAACCTCAATCTTAACCAGTGGTGGAACTGCTTCAATATCCTTAACCACATGTCTCGGGTTCGAGCACTGATATGGAGAAAATCTTGTTGGGAGTGTCACCCCCAAATGATCTTGCAGTGCATGATCCGAATTTATAAGTCGGGGCTCTAAGTTGAACTCCGATATAGAAAATCAAAAAGAAAAAACCTCACTCTTAAACAGATACATAGTAAAATAGTATACAATAAACTCTTATAGTCCTCTGCTTCTCAAAACTTCATACATAGTAGAAGCTTTAGTTCATTTGAGTCGCTTATAACTTATATGTCTAAATAAAAGAAGATATATGATTACCTATGTAGTAGGACAATAATATATATAATCACATGCTCAAATCTAACAGAGATGAAAATCACCTAATTTCCTTCTATTTATTTAAGTCTTGATGAATATAATTATCCGATATCTAATTCGAAGACCATAAACATTAAAAAACATATAAGGGCAAAAATGGCCCTAAAAAACAATTGTGTCTCGTTAGTAAAGTAAAAAGATATATCCTTGAACTATTGAAAACAAAATATTATGCCATTCGTTTACTTTTAATAACACAAAAATATCTTTATCGTTAATTAGGTGAAGTAGATCATATACCCGTAGCTCTTTCATAGATACCAAATACACTATTATTGTTAAATATACATATTTTTTTGTTTAAAATTTAACCACCTTTTCCACACTCTTCCTAAATATAATATACAGGTAGCACCTAAATCAAAACCAAAAATAGTTTTCATTTTCATTTGACCACTTTGTAATTGAACTAATCCTTAAATAAATATTGGACCAAGAAAACTTGTTAATTTGTTAAACAAATAGAATGGTGAGTCTTATTAAACATGCAGCCACCTTTTTGCAAAGACCTCCATAATACATGCATGATTGCATGGCGACAAATAGTCAAATATGTCATTTTCCAAAAGAGAAAAAGAAAGAAATATCATAGGTATGATCTCCGCCTAAGTTGCTCGGACTCTTCAAAAATATTATCACATACATATTGAATTCTTAGAAAACATACCCTTGATGACATTATTTAAGTATAAATCTCTACAACCAACTAATTCAGAATTAAAGTTCATAAATTTATATAATAATTTCAAGTAATTAATATATCGTTCATGAATGATTATTTTTAATATATAGAGCCTAGACAAAAACTATTGAATAATTATGATCATAAATTTTAAAAGTCTTTTTTAAGAAATTAAATTCCATGCCATCAAAAGAGATCACACCAGTGGCGGAGCCACCTTACAAATAGGGGGACGGAAAATTATATGATTTATACATGGTTAAAATATTTTTTTAGGTATATATAGTAGATGTCGAACCCCCTTCGACTACTTCGTGTGTTTATTTTTTCAGATTTTGAACCCCCTTATTCAAAATCTTAGCTCCACCACTGGATCACACAATATGAATAGAAAAAAAAAGTACTCTATTCAACATAATTTATTTCTGAGATAATGGTCAAAAACACATTTGAATTAGTATCTTTTCGTGAATTTAAAAGTTAAAATTATTAACACACTACGAAACCGATTAGAGTAACTATCCGTTATTTCTTGTTTCCTATATTAGCTATCACATACAATCTACTCAACTAATTAAGTGTGTTTTATTATATAAATGGTGATAATCTAAAGATAGGAAAATAAATAACTAGTGATAATTTAAGTTAAAAAAGTGAACTAGCTGATAATTGAAATATGAAAATCAGAAAAATCTCATTTGCCTTGCAAACCACCAAAATCATGATATATCATTTTTTGTTAATTAAATACCATGTGGGTATTAAAAGCCCTTCTTATTCTTTTCCTTCACCTGCCTACTTTGAAAAAAAGTCTTCTTATACCACCTTCCCTCTTCTTCCTTTTATATATATTATCTTCCTTTTTATCCATCATTTCTCTCTCACAACACATTCAAAATTTTATTTGCATAGACTAAAGTCTTCTTTTTTTCATAAAAAAAACCCTCTTCCTTCTATAAGTTTTTGAAATCCCAACAATATTTTTCATGTAAAAGGAGTACACATCGAAAAGCCATCAAGCTTTAACGTTATTGTTTTCTTTCCTGTCCAGTATTTTTTATACTTGACCCCCAGTCTTTTGGGAACCTTCGATAGAAAAGAAGCTATATACGTGAAATTTTACCTAGATATAGTGCTTTGTGCATGTGTAGTAGAAAAAGAGATCGTACATAAGATCACCAGCACCATCACCACCATCACTCCTTCTAGAGCATAGTGTTCCACGTGTAGCAGAAAAAAGAGATTGTAAACGTTAGACTTTTTCCTCGATTAGAGTGTTTCAGAAAAAGAGGTGGTACGCGAAATAACACTCAAATTAAAGTGCTATGTCTCTACAACCTCATGATCAAACAAATATTGAAGATCAAGAATATGCTATCAATAATTCTCAAGAGAAATTTTCTTATCATGATCCACCTGAATCATTTTGGCTTTCTAAAGATTCAGAAAGAGATTGGTTTGATCAAAACGCAGCCATGCAAAGAAAATCATCAATGAAATTTGCATTTTCTGGAAAAGCAAATAACAAAAATTCCAAAATATTATCACATAATAATCAAAATCCATCGCTTTTCTCCATTCCCAAGACTCGAAAATCTATCTCAGGGGAAGGAAATCCCGTTCGAGTCAACAACAAGGCGGTGAAATCGAAATCAAAATCCCGATTCAATAGAAGCCGGTCTGAACCGGGAAGAAAGACATTGAAGCAAGTGTTGGTGTCTGAACCGGGTTCACCAAAAGTGTCTTGTACCGGACGGGTTCGCCGGTCCAAGTCAAAGAAAGAGAGTAGGACTATAAGAACCGGGTTTTGGAAAAAAGTGCGGGCGGCTTTGAAAATCCGGTCCGGAGAAAAAGGTGGGGTCAGTGTTCAGACTGCTGAATCGGACAGGTTTGGGTCTGGGTCCGGTTCAGGACTGAAACGATCGACGACTCGTCGATGGTCAGAGTAATAAATTTTCATTCTATTTATTTAAGTTGAACTTGCTTTTAGCATGTTGAATTAAAAGAATTTTTTTTTGTTTTTTTTTGTTATAGAGATAATATATCTATATGTTTGAAAAATATTTAGTTGAAATTTTATGATTTTTTGGATTTTGGCTTGTTATGTTACTTGGTATTTAGTTGTTTTCTTATGCAAGATGCTTAGTCTCTTAGTAGGTGAAAGATTATATTATTAGCCATGTTGGATGTGACTTGGTTTTGGTTGTTAAGTTATACAAATTAAAACAACTCCATTTTAGTCGCCAATTTTTTTGTTAGTTTGTTTGTTAAAAGTTGAATAACAAAACAGTAAGTTTTTTATTTTTATTTTTATGTAATCTCATAAGTGGAGTTTGAAGAAGATAGAATATATGTGAATATTATTACTACTTCGTAAAAGAGTGTCAAAATGGAAGCTGAAGAAGGTAGAGTGTATGTACACTTACCCTTAACCTCAGAGGTAGAGAGTCTGCTTCAAATAAAAAAGTTCTTATTCACCAATATTTCAGATATTAATAGGTGTGTTGCTGATTGGATGGATCAGGATACTTATACTTAACAGTTTGGCTTATTGGATACATATAAACTTTATAATATACTAATCCGCTAGCCAACTAATAAGCTATCGCTTGATTTGATATCAGATTAGTAATTAACGGATGGTGTATTGGTTCAATCATGCAAGCTTCTTTCTTTCACTTTCACTCACTAATATATTAATCTCACATAACCATTTATTTAATAAATATACTTGCAACAAAAATGTAACTACAATAATTTTAAACGGGTTAACAGTTTACCCAGTATGGAAATTGAGTAATACACCCATGCACCAATAAATCGTTAACTATAAAGTTTAATCCGTTCACCAATCATCAATCCGATAACACAATATCAATAAGCCAAGAAGTCAAATTTTACTATTCGCTTATCGATTACGATTCAATTTTGCACCAGCTTAATTGATAGTCAAAGATAATACTCAAACTTGTACTTAGCACTTTGCAAAAAGGTCTAACTTTGCCCACCGGCATCAATGACCAAGGGAAAATTTGAGCCAAAATTATAACGGCAAGGGCATATATGAGCAAACTTCGAATACAGAAAAAATCACCCCCAAATTCAATAGTTTTCAAATGGGCATTAGTTTAGAGAGCAATATGGTGTTTGCCAAATACTTGAACAAATTGCAACAAGAGTTATGCCATAAACAAGACACAAATATCACCATCTTAATTTATTACTTATCCGCGTCCACGGCACAAGATTTGTGTCGCCCTCGATCATCAAGGTCCCTCGAAGAGAAATGAACTCGAACATTATTAAACAACGTCTTCTTCCTTGTGTGTGTGAATAACACAGTCGGATCTCGGGTATGAAATACAAGTCAGCAAATAACCCTTCTCCATTTGATCATCGTCGAGGAATGCACCTTCGGATTGGTCAACTGTTCCAGAAACTAACTGGCCAGCACAGGTACAGCAAGACCCAGCCCTGCATGAGTAAGGGAGCTCCACTCCAGCTTCCTCTGCTTTATCGAGGATGTATTCATCATCCGCGACTTCAATTTCACTCTCTTTACCATCAGGGCCAATCAGCTTCACCTTGTATGTTGCCATTGCGGAGACTTTGAAGGAGGACGACGACTTCAAGCCAAACGCTTTAGAAATACTCTTTACGGAACCTAAAGAGACTTGGGATTTGGTAAAAGCAGAGGATCTAATTAACGGTGCAACTTTGAGCAAAGAACCCGAAGGAATGCTTACTGTCGACATACCTCCACCTACATAGAGTTATTTGATCAATTAAGGTAAATTGATCTGTCAACATCATAAACTATAATGTAACACAAAATCTTTCGACTAAATACAAAGAAGCATGTGTTGTGTGGATGCAGATGAATAAAAGGCCTTAAAGATGGTTATCAAACTCCTTTACTAGGTCACATCTAATCAATGGTTTCAAAATCACGCAGAGACAGCATAAGAATAGAAGAGGGTGCATAACATTCTTTTTATGCCATTCCATTCCCCAAATTCTGTTGATTACGTATGTATTACTAATCATGATCCAGCAAGAGTCTTGAATGTCATTAATAACCAAATATCCCCGGGTTATGTCATGCACAGAATGCCAGTGGTAAAGCCCCAAACACATAGTTTTCACAAGTTTGGGCTGCAAGATGACGTTTGAGTTTGATTTCTAAAATACTGAACTGATGAAGATGATAATAGCATAGTACTAAGTGGTTAGAACCAAACGATTTGTATCTACATCTTTAAACGAATCAAGGAGGAAAAAATGGTACTAGTTTTGAGAATGATAACAGCAAGAGTATTTTTAATTTCATACTTTACTTGAGATGAAGCATACTAATTTGTAGTGTGGATGGGATACCCTACTGCCTACTTTGTACATTTTGCACAATCAGACTTGCATAGAATACACGAAATTGTCAGCAGAGCTAGGAGGTTAGAATCCACCAAGCTTTTGCAGTCACTGCATACGCTGGTCTACTTTAGGGACAGCAAGTGCGGACACACTCATTCCTTCGTGCATACACATGCTATTAAGAAAAATAGACCTTGAACTTGAATCAACTCCATACGAACACAGTTAAAAAAAAAAAGGATTTTACCCCTCTCGATGATTGTTGACTCAACATTGATTTCGTGCTTGAGTTGGAGGGTATACCTAACTCAACTCCAAAATTAGCTCAAGATGCAAGGATTAAAAACAATTTAAAGATACTACAGTCCATACCCTCACAACCAATATTAGACTCTAACAAGCCTCGCACGTCCAAAGTTGGACATCTTGAGCATGGATAGTGTAACATGAGAGTTCAACAATGGGTGACCCAATACCAAGGATGAGTCTCATAGCATGTTAACAAAAATAGACCTTGGATCTAACTCAATCTGAATTGTTCAAGATCATATAAAGCAAGAATGTAAAAAGAGACTTAAACCTTTATCCTCACAACAAATGTAGGACTCTAACCCGTTTTGCCATAGATGGTATTTCAAATATTTGGAGATTATTTCAAATAAGTGCTCCTTTATTAAATTGACTCATTACTTCAACTTTAAACTTGAAATATAGAATTTGAAAACCAGAGTTTTTCAAGTTTCACTCAAAAAACAAACTTTAGCAGTGATTTCATGTATAAAAACTCCTACGATCTCCAATACCCTATTCAACTCCAAATCCTACTTTTTTTTTTTTTTGATAACCGAGAAATTCATCTGTGACCTGCCCTTTGGACCAATCACAGCTTTCTAAACTCAGTGGATAATGGGCCTGCCCCTCTACCCTTCTCCACTTAAATACCGGACTTCACTTTGCATGGTGTGGGGCTTGAACCTGCGACCTAAGCCACAAATCCTCCACCTTTTTCCACTTGAGCTAGGTCTTGGGGGCTCCAAATCCTACTTTTTCCCCCCTCAACGACAAAAACATCACCCTAAGATGATCATTCGTGGCTATTGAGAACGAACGAAATCAAATGGTTCTATTTCTCAATCTTTTTAACTTGCTCCTACGAAACCAAGGTCGAAAAGATTACAAAATCAGTCATTCACAACCATTGATGAAGGATTCCTCGAAAAGTTAAAGGATTAGTAATCCTATCTCAACCAACTCATGTCTAACCGCCAACAATACACAAAACAATTCATACTCATAAACCGGCGGCCAATGTAGCATTACTCTTTATACAATAACAACAACATATCCAGTGTAATCTCACAAGTGGGGTCTCCCGGGACGGTAGGGTGTACTTAGACCTTACCCCTACCTCGTCGAGGCCACTTGACTACCATTTTTTGTTTACACATTCATTTAAATCCCAGATCTGTCTCTACCAGTCAAACAACACTAACAAAAGTGCCATAACCAAAAAAATTGAAAGCACACAAAAAGGTAAATTTGATCCAAGAATCAAACACCCATTAACAAAATCAACAAAAATAAACAACCCCACAACCATAGATCAACTAAATCATGCAAATCCACAAATAAATCACCAAAACAATCAGCAAAAAACAGAGAAATTAAAGAAAACTTACGAAAATGATTAAAAATCTGAACTTTGAATCAAAGAATGAACTTTTCAGCTATTCCTCAAAGAAAGCTTCTCTTGTATGGATCTCTGAATAAATTCCAATACAGAAAAAGAGGTTTTTGTTAAAACTGTGGCAGTGGCAAACAAGTGGAAGAAAGTCAAGAACCAGAGGAGCTGTCGTGGTCACGTGATCTTAGTGGGCCTACGGGTTACATGGCACGTGACTTGATCTTTTTGGGCCTTTTGAGGAAGAACTTGCATACAATAACCAATTAAGGGATGATTCGCAAGAATAACCCTTGAAAATGAGTGATCTTGAATTTCTTTTCTCGTTTTCCCGAACCTTGAAGGTTAGCCCATGGAAGTGGCCACGAAATTTTTTCTTTTCCGTTACTTTAAGAGTGTGTAAAATTAAATATATATTCATTATAGATAACATTTAATTAGCCTCTTTACACCACATAACTTTTTGATGAAGATCTTGCACCGAAACACCTTTCGCCTAAGGTGGCTCTGTTGATATCATGGAACAAGGTGTGTGTGTGGGGGGGTGGGGGGTTGGGGGGAGGTCAAAATTCAAAATTACCTATTTTCAAAGTTAATAGATGAAATATAGATAAATTTTGTGTTACTATCTAAAATCTATTTAGT
>JAJOOO010024042.1:0-12920 GCA_029582685.1 Solanum piurae
CAGGCCATGAGATTAAGTGGAGATTCTCACCTTTATAAATCCATCAATGATAGCCAAATAAGGATGTAGCAGCAACCCCTCCCTATGACAATTAAGTTTCATAAGTGATACATCTCTGCAGTTTAGGTCTCTAAAATGAGAGAAACAGTTTCTTAAAATATTGATTATCCTTGTGTCCAGCATCTTAGGAACAGGCAATTCAAATTCCACAATAAAATTTTTGACAAAACATTTCAGTTAACCAAAATTTCAACAGAAACACAAACACACGTGACACTACATAGTCATTTACGTACAACCATACCAAACACAAAACATTACTCCCTCCGTTTGTGCCTTACTTTTGTTTGAAGTCTCCTACTTTTTGTTTAAAAAAGAATGGCACATTTCTATGTTTAGTGAGCTTTTAATTTCAATATTCCTACTTCACCCTTAATGACACTCCCTTATGGAAATGACATGACATATTTAAGACCACAAAATTCAAAGGATATTTTTAAAATGTTATATGCATCCTAGTTTAAAACCACAAAATTGACAAATTACATTATTAAACTCCGTGCCTACTCCTAGTCAAACTAAGACACATAAATTAAAAAAGAGGAAATATTAAATCACATTAAAAAGAATTGTAAGATTCTCATAATAGATATGATAGAATATGATCTTGTAAATATAGTATAGCTTGATTTACTCCTGTAATTATGTAGTTTGATTCTCTTTCCTTTCTTAGAGTATGCATACTTACCTATTTAAACCCCAATGTCCCAAACCACAAAGATTTCCCCTACTACCCTTTTGGATTCAAGATTGGTCCACCCTACCTATTTGTTACTCCACACTCTTCGAACTTTTGCATCTGTTACTTGGTCCTTTATTATCTTTTAGAAAGCACAGGAGAAAAATCATCCATTCACGACCTCCCTTAATCACCATCCTTTTGTCAAGTTCTTTACCTCTCACATCTAATGATATTATTCTAGTCATGGTAAAACTAACTGCACTTTCCAGATGTAACTACTACTAGAATACACTTGTGGTGTATTTTGCCTATAAAATGTTGACTTTCTCAAAAAAAAGACTAACTGCACTTTCTCTTACCTCACTTTGCTCCCTCCTGCCTCTTTTATTAATAAAAAAGAACAAATAAGAAAATTAAAGCTACACTAACCACCGAAAGAGACCTTTCTCTCAATAACAACAAATGTGTCTGAGACTTTTACTAAATCAGCACATGCATCAGTGCTGAAACTAGAACCTGCAACACTAACATGGTGCTAATGGAAAAATCAGCTATCCCAACAAGAAATACTAAAAATTTTCACACACGCAATGAGCATTTGGAAATTATTAGTGTCCTAGTTCTTCACATTGCCCATATTCAGCAAGGAAACAAACCAAAGATAACCAGCAACCAACTCGTAACAGTCAAAACACCTCATCACTAACAAGAATATATTAATACCCAAAATAGATATACTACCCAGCAAAGAGAAACAAAATTTCACAAAAATAATCGACAAACACGAACTTGAGTAACAGATCTGGAAGCAAACACATTCAGCAAACAACAAATAAGAAAACAAATATATTTAAAAAAAACATGAGAAAATCTGAAGAAAGTACCTGCTGTGAGTAAGAAAAAAGGAGAGAAAAATTTAGGGTTATCGAAGGAGAGAGAGAGAGAGAGAGAGAGAGAGGGGTTGAAGGGTTTGTTTGGAGAGAGTAATGAAAAATCCTCTCTCTGTGTTAAAGGAAACTTGGGTCCTGTTAATGTTAGTTGGTGTTGTACCAAATTTCTGTACGAGTATTTGTTAGAGATGACCCTCACGCGTAATTTAGGAGCGTGGTACTTCATAAAGCACATGCTCCAGTTGCCTGTTTTGCAATTTGCTCGTCTATCTCACGCTTTTTATTCTATCGTGAAGATAAGGTTCTATCATATTTTCTGTTTCAACTTTTATCACCTCCACATGCATGTGCTTTTCATACCTAAATAAGTTGATTTCGGAATTCTACATTTATACACCTTGGAAAGTTGAATTACCTTCTTATATTAAATTGTACTCTCAAATTGTTTAAATATATAACTTGTTATATTTTCATTTCAACTATATTTTTTTTTTGTATTATGTAATGATATTTATGTGATTATTTTCAATCAAATATTTTGCATTACTTTTTATGAATAAGATCTAATATAGTTACATTTTGAGTCACTCGTTCGATTCGATTTCGGATTTGAATTTGTGTTCAATTTTGACTTTGAAAAATGATTCATTGAAAGATTATTTTTGAATAAAAAAATTTGCCCCTATATCTTTTCTCACATGCGAGACGCATTTTTTGCATCGGTGAAACACTGGTAGAAGATATGTATATCTTCAACACATTGGTGTGTACCAATTTTTTAAGTGTATTGTATAATTATACATCGACGTTTCACCGATCCAATGCTAGTTGAAACGACACATCACGTCAGTGCACTGGTTTGAAACGGTGTTTGAAGGGTGATATAAAATTTTACATCAATGGTCGTCGATGCAACACCGATACGAATTGGTATTGCGTTTTTTTAACCATTGCATCTTTTTTGAAGCAGTTTTTGATAGCTATAAATATCTAATATTTCCTCAGATATTAACATGCTATTTAGTACACATCAAGTACTACATTTTTTAAGTTAAAAATCCTCATTTTTGTAAAAACTCATGTGTGATTTACTCATGTTGAGTGAGTTCGAGATTCAACAAATTTTAAGGTGCCACTATTTGGCTGAAGTGAATCATTGAATAAATAACAAACAGTAAAGTGTGTCGATTTTTGGTTCATAAATTCGAACATTCAGATATTCATGGCAATACGGTAATTGAATAGATAACATTGATTCTTTGAATACATCTATGTTGGAAATAATAATTTAAAGTTGGAGTAGGAATTCTAAGTTGATTAGGATTTGTTATTTATGATATTTACTTATTTATGTTTAATTAGAAAAATTTTCAATACACAGAAACATATTGAACTTTTGAGTTTATGAATAAAATATTTTCCTTCAAATTGGTATCAGAGCTTTTACGATTCTAGTAGAAGCTCAAAGAGTTTTCGCTGCCGGCGGGCGGCTATGACCCATATATGCTGCCCGTCTGGCTAATGATCTATCACGACCCGAGCCTACACACTGGACGTGGTCGACACTCGAGAACCATTGATGGCCCTCAAGGGAACCTTCATCATGGTTGACTACAAGAGAAAGACTAACTTGAGCATATATAAGCATCAAATTGAAAGAACCGTTTAAAAACAGTTTATTGAATCTCAAAACAATGTTGAATATACTTAGTATGAAACATAAGTTTTAAATAAATTATCGAAAACTGAAAGACTCTTTAAAAGTGTCTATCTATGAAGCCACTACTATTAAGGAAGGATGTCGAGACAAGACACACGACACCTCAAAACTACTAACTGGAAAGTAACAGTGAAGTCCTCTTGAATACAAGGAGGCTCACCAAAACTAACTGGAGTGTAGAGTGATCTCAATGAAGCGCCTGTTGATAATCATTAACACTTAAATCTGCATCATAAAAGGATGCAGATCGAATGACATCAGTACATGGAATGTAGGAGTATGTAATATGACTGAGTAAACAAATAACTGAATTATATGACATGAAGCAACTCAACTGAATCAATACATGAACATGAAGTGAAAACCATTTAAGCTTTACAATAAAATATACAATGAAAGCAACATGAAAATAATATACTTTACTTGTGGGGAGTTTCTCTAATCGACAATCATTATTATGAGCCTAGCAATGATACAACTTCCCGCGCACGTTGCAAGGGCCCATCCTATACCTTGACGGGGGCATAAGATGATATCGTGACTATGGATCCAACTATATGCTTTCTCAGAGTCGGTGAAGAATCAATGATGTCTTATCCTACGCTGGCTACATAAATTTATGGGACTTCTGAGTTATAAAAGACTCTAACCCAATTCGATGCTCGATACTACTCCCAAAATAATTAATATAACTTCGCGCTCAATTCACCCATTACAAAGAATGGACTTCTTACATTACTTGAAATACTTTTCAAAACATGAGACGTGTTTACCATCTTGAAAACATGCACTTATGAACTAATCTTTCAAGTCCAATAATTACATAGGTACATATGTATATGAATATATATATATATATATATATATATGAATAAAATAACATTAGAAACTCTTAAGTCTTTATGAAATAGAACCTTTAAACTTTTTTTCAAAACTCTGTTTGAAACACAATGATTGGCTTTCAAAGACTCTCAAGATTTATAACGAAATTCGTAGGGTTCATGCGAAATTATGGACATGAACGACTCAACTCGAGGACCTAAATAACCATCAAGATTTATAACTCAAAATAGGGTTCATGTTGAATTATAGACATGAACAAATCAACTCAAGAATCATAATACATAACATATAACAATTCAATAATTAGGAATAAAATTTCAAAAAAGAATCAGGAACTCAAGAACTCAAAATCAACTTATCTCAAGAATACTCAAATCTAGGGATAAAATGCTAGATTACTCTTTTACTGATTTGAAAGTAGATGTAGGGCGTAAGGACGAACTAGTCCAACACTATGATAGTCTTACATACCTAGAAGAACAAGGTTCTTGAAGAATATTGAAGAATCTTAAAAAAGAATTTGATTAGAAGCCTTGAAACCTTAGCTTGAAAGTAACGATCAAGAATACCTTTCTTGAGATTCTTGAATTAGTTTCTTGAAATCTCTATGACCAAGAATTATGATTTTCATCAGTGATTCATAATTGTATGGAGGAATTTGAGTTGGAAAGAATGAAATTCTTGGAGGACTTACATTGAAGAAGAATCTTGAAAAAGATTGAAAGAATCTTGAATGAAGTCTTCTACTTTGATTTTTCCTTAAGGTTTTGTCTTAGGGTTTGAGAGAGAAGAGAATGATGAATTAAAAGATAAAAATTTGATTGTTTTGGGTCTTTAATTAGTCAGAAAATTCGTTTAGGGTTTTCTTAGAGGTTAAAAGACAAAAGCGATCCTTTTTAATGTTTTCCCGTCGGCTAATTCGTTACTGCATTGTATCTGGTTACTCAAATGGTCATAACTTTTTACTCAAAACTTGGATTGAAGAGAAACTGGTGGCGTTGGAAAGAAGTTTCAAATACCTTTAATTTAATAGTTTATGGGTCACGTAACTCTTTATATTCTAGGAGATATGATCATTTGAAGTTGACCCAAGTAAACTCTTACATCAAAACTTAATCGGTTAGGAAACTTTCAACTCAACTTTGTGCTAGGAGTTTTTAGTGACCTTAATTCATGTCCAAATCATTCCCACACTAAAGAATTTATCTTTACACATATGGGTAATTTATGAATTACTCGATATGACCCTACAAGTAAATGAAGAATGGTTCGAGTGTTAACTTAGAAATTTTTGGGGTGTTACAATATCTCCCCCTTGGGATCATTCGTCCTTGAATGATGGCTGGTCTGAGAATGGAAATGGGTTACTCTTACTGTATTCAATTCTAACTCTGAATCACAAAATACTTAACATAGAGTGATTATTCTGATCTAAATCACAAGATTTGGGTTCTATACCTCTGTAAGAAATCTCATCCCAAGAAATCTACTCCTTACTGCTACATTCAGCTAACCTTGAGCTCATATCACGAAACACCTAATGTATCACACATTGTCCACATGTTAACGATACCACATTCAAGCTTAGAACCTTACACACTCCATAGAATCCTACTAACCCACTTTCTAAGAACTTTTCATCCTCTCATCATCTCTACCAACTGAACTTTCATGCATTACCACGAGGAAGCTGACTTAGTACTCATTGTAAAACCTTATCTCCTTCTTCCTTCACATTTATAACCTTAGATGGCATAAACACACCATCACTATCAGAATAATAAATAGTAATCCTCTCCTCCATCATCACACAACTACTATTAATAACATCACTATAAAAACTGAAAATATTATTGAAAGATCTTAGAGCGAAAAATCATAAGCACGATTCATTTGAGAGTTCTGATAGAAGAATATGCATGACATAACATTATTTTGCTAGCCATTAAGAGTTAATCATGAATTTGTGATTGAACATACTGTGAGACATGAGTGCTTGTATAAATAAGTTCATATCATGAGACTGATATCCATAACTTTATGGAGTAAGATGAGATGAATGTGCTAAAGTATTTGCCCCTCATTCTGGGAACTGAACATAGATGTGAATCTGTCTGAAATGTATGAGCATAGGTCATAGACACAATTCTGATATTAGGAATATCAACAAGATGTTGTAATAACTGAACTTGAGGAATACGCAAGATTATGAACGAATTGATATATCTCTAAAACTCTTTCTGAAGACCTCACTATCTCATTCTCAACACTTGACTTGATTTCTCATCTTATCATCTCTTCCATAGCTTTAAAGGCGACACTTTAAAGCTATGGATCTATTTCATCATCACTAAATTGGTCTACATTCCCTTTACTCTAATACTCGGGAATGGCTTATCTCATGGCTACTAAACTCTGCATAAGCAGGTATTAAGATTTCTTCTAAGACCTCTTTCTAGGATGCTTCTATTAACCTCTTCCCATTGGCTTATAAGGTTGCTCCATTTAACTCTTAAGGGAAAAAATAATGCTTACATCAACTTAGGAACACATGGAAAAATCATTAACTTAATTAGAACCTCGTCTGGTTACATACCATCTCGGCTACACCTCTTCATGCTCTTGTTACTCTTATGGTTTAGCCACACTTCACTGCCCTCATCCAAAAGTAAGGATCTGTCACTTGTACACCTCATATTCATTGCAACTAACATCTGAATTCCTCACCTACTGATCTTAGGCATATTTATATGCCTAAGTTGTCAATCTTTGCCCATGAATTGATTGAAGTAATGAATAATCTTGAGTCTATTAGCTTGATTTTGTTATACTTGCTATGATTATGCACTAATACATGTGATTAGAGATTTTAGGAACTCTCAAATAAATTGGAGGCAAATTGAAGAAAAGTGATGCAAGAGAGCATGAAAATCAGCTAAGGATGAAGGCCCCAGAGCCAGGCGCACTGCTAGGCGCGAGGCTCCAGGGGCCAACATTCTGCGGCCTTTCTCAGGCGCTATGAGAGGCGCGACGCGCCAAGGCCAAACATTCTGGGGCCTTTCTCAGGTGCCCTGAGAGGCGCGACGCACCAACACTGATACAACTGGAGCATGTTCGTGGGGTGATAGAATGCGCGACACGCCAAGGAAATCCCGATTTTCAAGCTTAAGTTGTGTTAAATAAGATTCTTAGTTGAAGTAGATTTTGTCCAATTTTCCTTAACTTATAAATAGACCCCTTGGGCTACATTATGGGGGGGTCGACTTTTATTGGGTGTGCAAGATCAAGTATTCATGTTTGTAATAGGTTTTGATATTTTAACTCTTATATTTTCCAAAAATCGCATGAACAATTGTATTTTGTGATTTTCTAATAGCATAAGTGGCTAAACGCCCTAGTTCTGGGGCTGTAGCTACGAATGGATTGTTGATTATTAAAGGCTTTATGAATTAATTCTTGGTTGTCATTATAAGTTACTTATATATTCTTGTTTTAGTATTTTATGCTTAATCACCATAAGATAAATACAATGTCTAATCTTAAAATTGAGAGAGGAGGGATTAGATAGACCAGAGAATATAGAGAGCTCGATCGACCCATTTGATTGAGGTGATTTGTGTTTAGGAGTGACGCCCGGACGAACAACTTTCTTGGTTAAAAAATAGGATGAAATATAAATGCTCGCCAATTAGTCTATTTATCCCTGCTCAATGATGTAGTTAGATAGCTAACTGGAGTAGGCGACTAGAGGTGTGTAGCCCGACTCATACAATTAACCCTATAAACCAGTAACTTGACAACTGAAATTTGTTCTAAGCCAATAATATGATACATGAGATTCATTGCATACTGCAACCCTGGAATTTTCCTTTACTTGTTTGAAACATCATCTTAAAGACATTCACATTTAGTTACGTTTATTTAGTTCATAGTTAGTAGTAGTTAACAATCAATCATCAACTCTTGAAAATGTTACTTGTACTTTTATTTGTAGAATTAAGTGTTGGATATAAGTTAATCATAAGTCCCTTGGGAACGATAACTCGTTTCTTTAAGAATCTATATTACTTGAGCGACCACGTACACTTGTATGTATATTGGGGAGCAACAAGATTTTAGCGCCGCTGCCGGGGACTTAGAAATTGATTTATATTCGATCTTCTTAAAGTCTACAATTAGAATATTCAGGTATTAATTACTTGATCTTAGCTTGTTTATTGCAGACACTTGATTTTCAAGTCTTGCTCGGAAGGGAGAACTTGTCGAACCTTACAACGAACCCGAAAGAGTTTTACGCCAGCGCAGGGAAAATGAATCAAGGATGTCTAGGAGAATTGAAGTTAGGTGTTCGGGGAAACAATGATGATGATAATCAAGACAACATGAATAATTCGGACAACGTGAACAACCAAGAGAACTTGAATAACTGAGGAGTACCCCCTGTCGTACCCGCTAGACCAATCCGTGATGTGGCAGTCCCACTCACCGCCAATGTGGCATCTAGTATTAGGAAACCTCCACCAGGGGGAAAATTTGAACTAAAACAGGGCATGGTACAACTTCTCCATTCTAATGGGCAATTCACTGGTTTCCCTCACGAGGATCCCCAAATCCATCTTAGAAACTTTATAGAGATCACTGATACATACATCCCAACTGGAGTCTCATCGGATTATGTGAACCTGACGTTGTTTCCATACTCATTGTTAGGAGCCGCAAAGCATTGGTTAGATACTGAACCACCAAACTCCATCACTACCTGGGATTACCTAGCAAGAAAGTTCTTGAGTAGATTCTTTCCATCCAAGAAAACCGCACGGTTGAGGAGTGAGATTTTATCATTTAGGCAAAATCAATAGGAGGACATGTACCAAGCATGAGCTCATTTCAAACAAATGTTGAATGCTTGCCCACACCACATGCAAACTAATGAGGTAGTTGCTCACACTTTCTTTGAGGGTTTGGATTATAATGCTCGTGTGCTTCTTAATAGTGAAGCAGGTGGACAATCCCTAGCTAAAACATATGAAGAGTTGTTCGACTTACTCGATAGACTCTCCGAAGGGAACCCAGGATATGAGGGGGATATGCCTAGAACCACAACCCAAAAGGCCGCGGAGATCTTAGATGTAGATCAAACTACTTCCATAATTGCCAAATTAGATGCAATGCAACATAACATGACCTTACATTTTAAACAAATGGCTCTAAACCATGCACCGATAAACTTTATACAACATGCAACCAATTAGTGTGAGGTATGTGGTAGTTGAGCTCATGAAACTGATCAATGTGAGGTAAATTCGGATTCTGTAAACTATGTGGGAAATGCGCAAAGGGGTGGAGTTCAGCAAAATTATGGTAACACTTACAACCCTAGTTGGAGGAACCATCCTAACTTCTCATGGAGTGGGAACCAAAACCAAAATCAGGCGCAAAGGGCTAATTAATACCGTTCTCAAGGGGCTGGGCAACAATACCAAAATCCTAATCAAGGCGCAAATCCTAGTGCACCAAAGGGGGGATGACCAATGAAGAGCTACTCCAAAAGCTCATGACTGAAATAGGGACCAAATTAAATTCTAGAATAGATAAGCAAGATGAGAACATCAGAAACATCAAATGTCCCAAATTAGTTTAGAGAAACAAGTTGTGCAGGTAGCTAATTCTCTGAACTTGCATCCCCAAGGTGTGCTGCCTGGTGATACTGAACCCAACCAAAAGCAATTGTATGCGGTAAGTACTAGAAGTGGGTTACAATTAAAGGAACTAGGTCCAAAGAAGAGAGATACTGAGGTAAGTACCAAAGAAAAGAAGGTGGAAGAGGTAGTAAAAAACTCCAATGTTGAGGTACCCGTTCCTCAAAAGAAATTACCGCCTCCGTTTCCACAAAGGCTCAAAAAGCAGAATGAAGATGAATGCTTCGGTAAGTTTCTCTCTCTCCTTAAATAGGTTCACATTAATCTACCTTTGGTTGACATTTTGCAGGGTATCCCGAAGTATGCTAAATACGTGAAGGACATTGTGGCTAGAAAAAGGAGGCAGACGGAGTATGAAACTGTAGCACTTACTGAGGAGTGCAGCTCTAGGATCCAAAACAGATTGCCCAAGAAGTTAAAAGATCCGGGTAGTTTTACTGTGCAGATTACAATTGGGCAAAGTGTTCATGCCCGCTGATTGTGTGATTTAGGGGCAAGTATAAATCTGATGCCCTTATCATTGTATCTAAAGCTTGAGTTGGGTAGTCCAAAAAGAACCACTGTTATTCTCCAACTCACGGATAGATCCATTGCTAGGCCTGAGGGGGTGGTAGAAGATGTGTTAGTTCAAGTAGGTTCATTGATTTTTCCTGTAGATTTTGTGGTCTTAGATTTGGAACCTGATTCTAAAGTTCTATTCATTTTGGGACGTCCGTTCTTTGCCCCGAGTAGGACATTGATTGATGTAGTAGATGGTCAACTAACTATGAGGGCGCATGATAAAGTTGAGGTATTCAATGTTTACCGCGCTTTAAAATTGCCTTTTATCTATGAAGAGTTGTCTGCCATTACTGTGGTTGATCAAATAGTAGAAGCACAAGTAGTTGTGCCTGAAGATCCCTTAGAGAGAGTGTTAACATGTCATGAGGTAGATGAAGATACTGAGACCCAAGAGATAGAAACATGTCTGAATCTGGCACTTGTGGAGACTCACAAATGGAGAGTCGAGTCATTAGATCATGAGTTATGACCTCCACGAAAGCCTTCAATTGAAGAAGCTCCCAAGTTGGAGTTAAAAACTCTTCCTGCTCACCTAAGGTATGCATTTTTGAGTACTAATGAAACTTTGCATGTTATACTTTCTGCAGAGTTGTCTGAAATACAGGTTGATGCGGCATAGAAGATCCTAAAGAAGAGAAAGAAGGTGGTTGAATGGCAAATGGCTGATATTCATGGGATTAGTCCGGCGTTATGTATGCACAAAATCTACATGGAAGAGGATCACAAATCGAGTGCACAACATCAACGTCGGCTAAATCCTTTAATGAAAGAAGTGGTGAGAAAGGAGGTGATAAAGTGGTTAGATGCTGGAATTGTGTACCCGATCTCTTATAGTAAATGGGTAAGTCCGATGCAATGTGTTCCCAAGAAGGGAGGTATGACTGTGGTGAGGAACTAAAAGAATGAGTTGATTCCTACTAGAACAGTGACCGGCTAGAGAATTTGTATGGATTACCGAAAACTAAATGATGCTACCCGGAACGATCACTACCCCATTCCCTTCATTGATCAAATGCTTGACCGACTAGCAGGACAAGAGTACTATTGTTTCTTAGATGAGTATTCTGGTTACAACCAGATCTTGATTGCACCCGAGGATCAGGAAAAGACCACGTTCACTTGTCCTTATGGTACATATGCTTTCAAACACATGTCATTCGGAGTTTGCAATGCACCGGCGTCTTTTCAAAGGTGTATGATGGCCATTTTTCATGATATGGTGGAAGACTTTGTAGAGGTGTTCATGGATGATTTCTCCGTCTTTGGGAAATCTTTTGAGGTATGTCTCCGGAATCTTGATAAAGTACTTACTAGATGTGAGGACACTAACTTAGTTCTAAACTAGGAAAAGTGTTATTTTTTTGTTAGAGAGGGGATAGTGCTAGGACACAAGGTGTCTAAGTCTGGTTTAGCGGTGGATAAGGCCAAGGTAGAAGTTATTGAAAAATTGCCCCCTCCCATTTCTATAAAAGGGGTCCATAGTTTTCTTGGTCATGCAGCCTTTTACCGGCGATTCATCAAGGATTTTTCCAAAACTGCAAGACCTATGTGCAGTCTTTTGGAGAAGGAGGTGAAGTTTGACTTTGATGAGATATGCCTGAAAGCTTTTAAGATGTTGAAGAGGAACTTAATTGAGGCTCCCATCTTAATTACTCCGGATTGGGGACTACCATTTGAACTCATATGTGATGCAAGCGACGTAGCAGTGGTTGCACTGTTGGGACAAAGAAAGAATAAAGTGTTCCACTCGATCTATTGTGCATGCAAGACCCTTGACTCTACACAAGCTAATTACACAGTGACTGAGAAGGAGATGCTAGCTCTAGTGTTCGCCTTCAACAAGTTCAGATCGTATTTGGTAGGTACTAAAGTGATTGTTTTTACTGACCATGCAGCTATTAGGTACCTATTCAACAAGAAGGATGCTAAACCAAGGTTGATTCGATGGATATTGCTTCTCCAAGAATTTGACCTTGAGATCAAAGATAGGAAAGGTACTGAAAATCAGATAGCGGATCACTTGTCTAGGTTGGAGGATTTTTCCCATGTGAATAAAGGTGAGAAAATCCGGGAAGAATTTCCGGATGAACAATTGATGGCATTAGATATATCTCAAGTGCCATGGTATGCAGACATTGTGAATTTGATAGTAAGTGGAGTATATCCTCCGAGTGCAACCACCCAACAAAAGAAAAAAAATAAATCATGATGCTAAGTTCTATATCTGGGATGAACCGTTCTTGTTCAAACAAGGTGACGACCGGGTGATATCGTTCAAATATACTTCTTGAAAAGAAATATAAACGATCGTATGCAATATATTTACCCAACTATGAGTCGGGGTCGATCCCACAGAGAATATGGAAGAATATTATCAATAGCAAATATTTAACTCGATAGTCGTTATTTAAAAATGGGGGGATTTAAATTGAAATAAAATAAAAACAATAAAAGATAGCTTTGAA